>JAWWLV010000144.1:69003777-69037313 GCA_035041135.1 Platyrinchus mystaceus
CTTAGATGGATGGCCTTAGGGGCTGACGAGCTCCATCTACCCGGGGGACCCTGAAGCAGGATCGGGAATCGAACCTGCGACCTTGGCGCTGAGAGCGCAGCGTCTTAACCACTAGGCCACCAGGGGCTATGCTTACAGAGAGGAAAAAAACAAACCAAGAACACAGAAACTAGGAAATATGGTCTTAGAAGTGCAGTGGTAAATAATTTTGACTGAAAGACTATTTATAGTCATTCTTCTCATTGGTGTTGGTATAATCCAGAAATCACTTAACCTCACTGAGGAATGGATAAGAACTTTCATTTTTTTTTTAATTTAAACCTTTTTCATCCACCTTTCAGTAGATTAACAGGATTAAAGCTTTCAAAGTATGTTGAAAATACGGTTTAATGAGAACTGATGTGCTAAATCCTCAGGTGGCATAAATCAGCTTACCTTCAGTGATTTCAGTAAATACAGTGTTAATAAGAATGATATCAGATCACTGTGGAAGACAAGAAAACAGTAGGCAAAATATAAGCCCAACACTCAGTGTCTGTAGAAAAACAATGTGAGATTAAAGAAGAGATGGGTGTGGTTTGTGTTTTTCCTGTACAGAGATCTCACTTCCAGACCAGAAGGAGTATATACACAGGACACTCTGGGATTAGTTCAAAATATCTTCTGGATTCCTTCTGGGAATTGACAGTAAACCTTTTAAAAGACACAGACAGCTAAGGCTTATTAGCAGCACAAGTAAGAAACCATCATGATGAGAACAGTTGGAATTTCCCAGGGGAGTTGGGCAGGATGCTGGATGTCAGGAACGTGCTGGAGTGAGAGAGGTGAGAGCACACTCTGCCCTAGACAAGAACATATGCTAACTGCAAATAGTTTTGAAGAAGGCAACTTATTTTAGTTATATATGGAACAATTCATTGGTCTAAATGTAGGTGTTTTGTGCCATTTCAGATGCCCTGGGACATTAAGCATGTTTATATTAGGCTAATGAATGAGAGGAGCTATTCTGGAGTGGCAGCGACAGTCTGGACAGGATGTCTGTAACATCTCAAATGACATTAGAATCCTGGGTTTACACAACTGAATTAATGCTCCAATAACTCTGCTGTTTTCTTCAAATTTCTGTAAATTAAAATGGGAAAAAGGAATGCTATGGAAATTTGTGTCACATTATGCCATCCACTTGTCCTCTTGACCTTTATTTCCATGTGTGTGAGGGGAGAAAGCTTTTATTTTAGATTTTATGATGTACGTGTTTGTTTCAGGTGACCCAAAAATTTTCTGATCTATCTTTCACCTACTTGAAGGATCTTTGAGTATCAGGAACTCATTTAATCTCCCTAGAAGTAGAATATTTCATAAGAAAGATGATGATGTGAGTATCCTTGAGAATCAATAAAGACATGTATCACCAGACATGGAAATATTGAGTGTAATTTGAACAGACTTTATACTGCCCTGACTTCTCCCACAGGAGCAAAAATAGTTCCATAATCAGCACGTTTTCCCTTAGATCTGCTTTGTTCAGGTTAGCTGTATTCCTGGAAATCAGTGACAGAAGAACCAAGGAATAGTCTCCAGCAGAATCCCTTGCAGAGTAAAACTTGGCCAGGAGTGGATAAGAAAGAAATCTCAGAGTTCATTTTGCCCAGTACCTTGTTCTTGCAGAAGAGAAGATATTTGGGCAATATATTTCTATATAAAGACCTCAAAGTCAATTGTGGAGGAACAATAACATGACAATGTTATAAAAGCAACAGGATATTTGTTACCAGGTAAGTAATGGGAGTTTATAGAAAACATATCTCACTGAGAATATAACATTTGAGAATGAAAAACTCAATATAGAATAGGAACATTTTCACTGATAAATCCAAGCATTTAGATTTTTCAGTGCCTGAGAATCTCATGTCATGAAATCGGCATAAAAGTCAGAAAACAAAATTGCATTTTGACAAGATGCAAGGTCGTTATTGTATATCAAAATATATTGTCCACTGATTTGAAATTTTCCTAGGTCCTGATTTAAAACTTTCTCTGAAAATTAGACCATATTGGAAATATTAACAGGGATTTAGGAGGCCCATCAGGTATCTTGACATGCAGTCAATACAACTGCCAAGGGTTACTGAATATCAAGCATAAGAAGGGGAATATATTGTTTACTCATGCCAGTACAGACAATCTAGAGTCTAAATTAAGCATGATATAAAAATAAAATTATCCAAACTGTGTGTCCAAAAGAATTTCCAATCTTGGAAATGTCCAAGAGATTAGATTAAGGAAATGTATGCATAATCCACATTCCCAAGAGTTGTTGCTGCCCTCAGCAAATGAAGTGGCTATTTTTCTTAAGAGAATGACACTTGCTGTAATTACTAATTGTGGGTTACTTCTATGGAGTGTAATTTTATATAAATTTAAATTTTTTAAATTTTTATGTATCATTGTGTCACAGTATTTATTTGTTGTCATATTTCCCTTGTCAGGTGACAACTGACATGGTGAAAGCTACATGATCGTTCAGAGAAAATAGAAACCTATTTTCACTCATTTATTTAGCTGAGTATAGTTTTCTAGTGAAGTATCAAAAAATCTACCCCAGCGATAAATAACTTAGCAAAAAAATTACCAAAAATCAAGATTAGAAATGAAAGCAAGGAAAGGTGTGTTTTCAGATGAGAAATGGAAGAAAAATGGGAGCTGAGGCAGAAAACCACATGATGTATCTGCCTTCAGACCATGAGGACTGTCTCCTGTGGGAGGACCCCAGGATGGATGAGGGGAGGATTGTGAGGAGTCCTCCCCTGAGGAGGAAGGAGCAGCAGAGACAACATGATGGACTGACCACAGCCCCCGATTCAGGAATGAAGCTGAGACCAGGAAGAAGGGAGTGGTAGGGGGAAGGTGTTTTAAGATACACAAGAAACAATGTGTGTCCTGTGTTTCTTCATACTAAAAATATTGATTTACTGGGAGAAATAGACTATTAAATGTGGCCCTCCTTCTGCTGCACTTTGGGCACACAGACTTTGCCCAAGGAAGAGGAATTTGGATGAAAAAGTCTCTTCATGTCAATGTAGAGCTGGTTTTAGAAACGAAAAACTAGGGCAGGTACTCAAGATTAAAGAATTCTCACAATGAGTAATTTACATAGCAGAGTGAATCATCCAGTGTTTGAGTGAAAGAAGGAAAGCACTTATACCTTCCCATATTCCTGAAGGCTCATTCCTTTGATGTCCAATGCTGGCTATAAATGGAACTAAGAGCAAGACAGATGGCAATGGCCTTGCTCTGGGTAATATCCTACAGATGATGAGTCCTCAGCAATCAGGAAATCTCATTCATTCAGGAATTTGTACAGTTCTCCAAATCCCTGAAGTAGGAAAAACATTGATGTCTCATTTTACGTATAATTGTTGCAAAAATGAAAGATGGGACCCTCTTATCTAAGGTGACACAGGATGCAGTGGAAAAACTGGAAGATGAACCCAAGTATCTTATAGCATGGACAGTGCTCCATCCTCTAGACAGCTCTGTCTCCTGTGAAGAAGACAGTCCAAAATCATGATATTGGTAGCAGGATAGATAATTTTTTATAGTACTTTATCCTTTACATTTATCAACATAATTGAAAGGGAGAGCATTTGAGTAACTTCAACTTTCAGGGTGCAAATCAGAAATGGGTAGCGGAGAAGAACAGAGATGTTTTTATTCCGTGTGGCAAATAATGCCAATCTCTCCGCTCTTTTCTCCTCTAATTCCTCATTCAGTCTTTAAAAAAAAAAAAAGAAAAGCAAATCCAAATATAAGTACATTGCAAATGTAAGAAAGACTAATGATGCCTGGCTGCTGAACACATCCATACGTAATTCCAGAGAGCAGATACAGAGCTGTCATTATCCAGAGAAATCAGATGCTTGTTCACAGTCTGCAAGTGACAGAATAAGGGAATGATAATTAGGATGTGCAAAGAGAGAAGCAATGACCACAGATACTGAGCATTTTCCTGTTATTATAAAAATTTCCATTGAAATCCCAAATATCTTTTACATAATTCTACTGGTTTTGACTGGGATAAAGTTAATTTTCTTCAGAGTAGCTTATATCATGCTCTGCTTTGTATAAACATTAGTGTGCTCTACTGGGACAATGTCCACCTCAATGGCTTCAATAAAGAATTCAGACATGGAAGGACTTCTGGGTGCTTTCAATCGTGTTAAATCTCACTGGACCCTATGTCAGAAAATATCCATTTTCTGACAGTTTCTCCTGGTATCTGATGTGCAGGAATTACCATCTTTTCATATGTTCTAAAATGAAAATCAGATGTTACAAATAGACAATGTGGAAATTGAAATTCTGTTCAGGACTGCCAAAATTTCCCAAAAGGTAGAGAGGAAGTGAAGAGCTCCTGGAATAGTAAAAGGCTGGAGATATAATAAATAACTGCAGCTGGTTCAATACTTCATGTTCTGAATTTTCAACGTTAAATAAGCTCTAAATAAAGCTTTTAAGTCCTTCTCCCCTTTTATTTTTTCTCTTGCTCTCTGTCATTTTTATTTAAGCTCCCAGGACTGGCTGGATCTAAGAAAATATAAACAAGCTTTGTTTTTGAAGTATTAAGACTGGAGTAAACAGTGAGCAGTTCAATGCATGTGAGATTAGAACTAAGCACTTCTTCCTTTTTATGGAGGATTCATGTACTCATAATGTTGAGAATTGAAGGACATTAATAAATGTAGTTCAAGTTATGAAAAAAAAAGACTTTTATAGAAATGTTTCATTTCCTTTCCTTTACAGAACTTCCATAATTATAAGTGTTAGTAAAACTAAAGTAAATGTGGAAAACAAATTTTTTTTTTGCCTATTCAAACTTTTCCTGCCACTGAAAAAATTTTCTTAGGTAATTACTAATTCTAAATTCATTAGAGCGGCTAAACTATTTAATCTATTGTATCTGTTTTGTCTATGTCTTTGGTTAACAGTTGTTTTATTTAATTTTCCAAAGGATAGTTCCTATAAACCATTTTATTTTCATTAAAATGAGAAAAAAAAATGACTACCTAGTTCTGCAATTTAGTTATCCAGCTTTAGTTATCACCTTTGCCTGTAACTTAGAGACAGGGATACAATTAAAAGCATTAGAGTATTATATTGTCTCCCATTCATCAGAAAATCACTCTAATGCAAAAGCTAATTGTTTTCAGGGTGTTTTATGCATCTTCAAGCTCAAATGACTCTGAACTTCCATGAGATGATCATCAAATTAGATACTCACCAGATGAGCCACAGTTTGTGCACGTGCTTCCTTTGGAAACCAGACAGTAATTTAGATATTGTGTTATTTTGCATTTTTGGGGGGCATTTTGTGTTGCTTGGCACACTCCCTTCCTGCATGCATTGGTGATCTCTGTGCAGAGGTTTCTCAGGGAAGACATCCCCAAATCTCCAGTGCTGGATGAAGCTTTGTGACAGGTTGATGCTCCATACGCTGTAGCTGGATACCCAATAAATGTGCAGATACAACCTGTAAACCCAAACAGGGTTACACTCTTGTTTGTGTTTTTACTAGAAAATCAAATGGTTTTGTTTGCATGGCATTCCTACTGTCCCTGCTGCAGAGCAGTAGCAGGTTTTTCTTTTATGTAGAGCAGGTGGCTAATACTGAAAAACCTGTTTCTGTGGCGTGAAAGATTTATTGCCCTCAAAACTCATCTCAGAATATTTGCAGTTGGTGAGCAACTGCTGTTTGAGAACGACTGCAGATATACAAAGCAAGCACATAAGGAAGAATTCACAGAGGGAATGGGAAGAATAGCTCAGCTATTTTGTCTTGGGAACCCGTTTTCATAAAAAGACCTTCCCACATCCCTACGAAACAACCTAATGAATAAAATTAAAGCTTGCAAGTTTGTAATTATATTTTAGAATATTGTTAATCTTTAAGTTAATTGTTAAAATTTTAAGCTAAAATAATCTTGCCTAATCTCCAGCAAGTCCTTGTTACTACATCACATAAAATTATGCTGTATTTTAAAATAAGACAATTTTTGTGCTCGTGGCTCCTACTGAAAGACTGAACTAGAGTCTTTCTCACCAGTTATGTGTTATGTTATGGTTTTCCTTCTTGCTTGAAGTGGAAAAAAGAGAAGGACACTGCGACTGGGAAAAAGAGGAAAACCTTTGTATTCTTCTTAGCCTAGAAAGGGTACTTCATATTTCATGGTGCTTTGATTCAAAATACTGAATTTTGAATCAATATCTGACATTTATTTAAAATGTGGTGGCAGGACTTGACTGATTTCCTTGAGGTTTCACAGACTCACGTTGGCTATTTGGTTGATGAGGTATAATATGAAATATGGCAAAAGAAAAAAAAAGGCAGGCTGTAATTAATATATCTAAAACTGCTTTAACACTGGTTTAAGTACAACTGACGTGATGGATGGTAGATGGGTTTGAGCTTTCCTTCCTAAATTTAGTCAAACTCTGAACTGGGTATTTGTTGTAAGAAGGTTTTCTAGGTTCCATCTGTAATTAATGGAGAAAGGAAACACTAAAGATTCACGTACCAGGTGTATATAATAAAGTATATCTGTTCTTTTCTAAGCATGTTTCCAGATTGATATGGCCACTAATAATTAACTTGATCCAAACCTACAGAGTTTAAGAAAAGGGATACCTTGTCCTGACTGGGTCTTGACCAACAGGAGGAAACTCAAACAGGTCTCCCACTCTGCAGGGTTACCTGCCCTGGTGTGTCCTGCAGCCTTTGTGCTGAATCAACACTGCAAAAGACAGCTCAAAGGGATCTGATTTAAGGCAGAGCTGTTCAGAACAAAAGACCTAAAGCAGGAAAGCACAAGTTTTAATTCTAGACAAGAATCTGAGCTTGTTTGTGAGGTGGAACATGAACATAAGTCACGATTGAACAAGGTCTAGAGCTTGCAGAAAAGACAATAAACAAAGCTAAGTGTGTCATGGGGCTTTTTGCTTCTGGGTTTGGTTATTTTGTTTTGTTTTCATTTGTATTTTTGTCTTTTTTTTTTTTTTTCCAGGATGTGACTTAAATTTCCGTCAGAGGTTCTGCACTCTTCCATTTCCTTGTGTGAAAAGGCATATCCTTCCCATCTTCATCCATATTCAAACATGAATAAACAGATGGTCAAATTAAGGAGACCCTACCAGCCAGAAAATTAAATGAATTAGAAAATCACCAGAGCTTAGTTTTCCAAAACATTCCTTCTTCCATTAAAATAAACACACCAGCTTACTTTTCCCTCTGCTTTTCTTCCAAACACTTTCAGAACCATGAGATCAAATAATTAAGCTGGTGGAAAATCCCTTGTTGGTATTAGAAACAACCTCTACTGGGAGGAAGACTAAGATAACAGCTGGTTATTACAGAACAAGATATTTCATTACATTGAGCATATCTGCTTAAGAAAAAAAGAAAAGTCAGACTTTGAACTTATTGGATCAATGATTACAATGGTATTGGAACAGATTTAATAGCTGTATTTTGCATTGTGGGGAGAATAAGGAGATATTCTAATGGGATTTACTTGTTCTACAGAATTCAGGTTATAAAACAATTTACAGAGAAGAAAGAATCTTCTAATACTCAAAGAAAAAGGCAGTGAGGAACTTGTATGAGGGCAGCAATTCATCCCAGCAGACTAAACCCACCTCTGCCAGCCAGTGGTGTTAATGGCCTTGGATCACTCAAGCCAGATAACAGCAATAAAATAAAGGGTCATCCAGGTTGCAGCTACACTAATGTAATGATCCAGAGCAGTGCTGCAGTTTTGAGGAGGGTCCCTTAATTTTCACTGCTTGCGATGTGGTGGCTCCAATTCCTAAGTGATTAAGGTCGGGGGACATAACTAAACTATGCCATGGACAGAGTGTTTTTTCTCCATGGGATCAGATCAAATTTAATGTGAAATAGTTCTCAAGAACCACACAGAGTGAAGATGTAGGTGCATCAATTGCTTAAGTCTACTGATCCCTTCCTTATACTGTACCAAACATCCTGTTTCATCATCCATGGGAGATGCAATATAAATCTCTTTGAAGACAGTCAGAAAGCTGTGCCCACTCTGCCCTTCCCTGATAATCTACAGGCCCTGGTGAGCACAGCCTCTTTTGTGCCTAAAATCACAGAATCATTTCGGCTGGAAAAGGCCTTTAAGATCATCAAGCCCAACTGTTAACCCAGGACTGCCAAGGCCACCACTAAACCATGTCCAGAAGTGCCACATCTACCTGTCTTTGAAATCCCTCCATGGATGGTGACTCCACCACTTCCCTGGGCAGCCTCTTCCAATGCTTGACAACCCTTTCAGAGAAGAAATTGCTCCCCATATCCAATCTGAACCTCCCCTGGAGAAACTTGAGGCTATTTCCCCTTGTCCTACCAGGCCCCATCTGTACCTCGAACAAGCTGAGACAAAAAATGCAGACAATTTATTTCAGGAGTTGAGCAAAACTTGTTTTTTTGCCAATAGCTACCTTGCCTTAAGTTTTTTGTCATCCATGTAGTTGCAAACACTGTGTGGAGGAAGCTGACACTTCACAGGGCACGGGAACTGCATCTAAGGTGCTTCTGTCACCTCGGTGGCAGTGGGCAAGGAAAGGCAAGGGCCAGGAAAGGCACTGTGAGATGATCAAGAGAAACCTGTGGAGGTGCTAATGAAAGAGAATGATTCCTGCAACACCACCACTGCCAGCCAGCACTTACAGTCCAGCCACAGGCTCAAAGATGGGAAATCTGGTTATTTGGAGTGTTACAGGATGAATTATTGTAATTTTAAGGAGTAAAGCTTACTTTGATGATCAGTACTGAGAGGAGTAGCAACATGTAGATAATCCCTCTGAATCCTCCAACAATATATGGCTTACCAAATGTGAGCTTTACTAGGTAACATTTATTTAAACATTTTCTATTGCCATCCTCTGTGCACCTACTAGCATGGTTTGTAGGGCTCTTCTCTTTGTGCATGAGAAGCCTTAATGAGAAGAATTTTCAGACACCCTTTTTGTCTCAGTCTCCAGAATTCCAGATACACTTTTGGAAAAGGAAATGTTGCTTCTCCTTTTGCACAATATTGTGTTTTTCCTTCTTCTGACACCCAGACCATGAGATTTCTGAGAGAGCCTTGAACATATTGTACACACTTAATAAAGACAGTGTGTTTATCTATTAACTAATATTTGAACATCACAGTGTTTGCCTCTCTTTTGAAACATCCTTTGCACCACAGTCTTCACTTTTTCCTCTTATTTGTAAAAACCTCTTAAACATGTTGTTTGGTTTGGAGTGTTCTGAAGTGAGGCTGGTGGGAATTTTTCCATCACTTCCAGTAATCCTCTGATTAGGCTCCATGAGATAAAACTTCAGTCCAGGAATGGGACAGCAATCTGTTGCAATAGGACAAGGGGTAACGGTTTTAAACTGAAGGAGGTTCAGTTTAGATTAGATCTAAATCAGAAATTTTTTGTAATAGGCTTCCCTTCTTCCCTCCTGTTCAATAGGTGAACTTCTGCTGAGAAAGATGCTCAGCAGTATTTTGCTGCCTTAAAAATATCCATGCTTATCCTCTCATACCACTGAGGTGCTCAAGGAGACATAAATTATCTGTGTCTATGACATTTCCATTCTTCTTGTCAATGCTTAAAAATTCCAGGATGCAATGAATCTGGAAACCCTTATTTTTTCAGAAATAAAACCTCAGATAAGGTTGCTTTATTATCCCACATAGGATGCATAGCTTGTTTTATAAGTCTGAGGTTGTAAAATAGCCCTGTGACTGCATTAAACAACTAATGGATTTCTTCATCTAAGTTGTTCAACTTGAAATGATCTATATCTTCTCATGACTTATCCTTCTTTAACCTCTTACTTGAGTAAATGAAATTAGGCATCAATTTTAAATGAAAAAAATTCCATGGTAAACTGGAAATTCAGAAGGTTTGCTCTGGAAATGTCAATGCAAAACATCTCAACATTTCTGACGTGAAAGGTTTTGTTTCAGCATTTATAAAACGGAAAGTTTTATTGCAGAAAAAGTTAACTGTCACTTTCAAAAACTCAATGTTTTCACACTTTTTTCCCCAGTTAAATCAAGTCACTAAATCCAATACATGTTCATGAGTAATTTTGTTGTTTATAAGAACTGAATTTTTTAAAGTGATTTTACTTTTCTCAGAAGAAAAAACATCATCTCAGCTCTGCCTTCTGAGTTACTGCTTCTATCTTTTTTCTTGCAATTTGCTTGTGAAGCCTGAAATCATTAGATACACAATATATATCTAAAAACCTCCCTCTGTACATTAAGTCCTACAAGCTGCAGTATTGCCTGTGAGTTAAAGGCACCTCAATTGATGAGCAGATGAAGGGACAAGGAATTAACACAAATCCAACACCAAAACAAGCAACTGTATTTTAAGGACAGCATAAGGCTTTCCAGGGAGTGATATTATGGTTTGTCCATTACTGGTAAGGAAAGGTAATGAGAACAGTCAGCTCTTTATGGGGAGCATATGGCAAACCGGCAGCCTTGGTGGTTTGTTAAGAGCAACTAATACTTTGATATCCTTTTACCTGTAAATCCTCAGTGTTTATGCTAAATCAAGACATCTCTTAGTTAATCTGCCCTGACACTTGCCAGGTCAGCAGTAGATTTCCTTTATGGAATGGAGATATGGATTGGGTGAACTTTCCCAATCAGCACTGGGAAAGCAGTGTGTTGCTGTCATTATGGGGCAGGAAAACTTGTGTTAAACCTGCACATCTTTGCAGGCTGCAGTCCTGAACTCTCACCTGTACCACCACACAGCAAGGAAAATACATTTCTCCCTCAGACTCACCTCACTTTTTGAACAGTCAGGAGGTTTCCTGCACTTCGTTTTCTGTTTGGGCGTGGTGAAAGTAAGGATGTCAAATCCCTTGAAGCATTTTCCTTGTGAAATATAGGACTTTAGTAAAGTTAAAAAATTTCTTTTACTAACTACTTGCTTTCTCATGCTTTTTTACAAACAGCTTCCTGGCCAGACTGATAGGTGATCAATGTGGTCTTTCAAAATCATTCTTCAGTGGCAGACAGTTTGCATAAATGAAAGTTAAGGACTCAAGAACCCAAAGCAATTTAATTTTTTATATGCCAAATGAAACATAATTGCTTTTCTATATTTACTGTATTGGATTTTGCTAGGCCCTTAAAAAAAAACAAACTCACAGAAATTAATTTCTTGAAAACAACTTATCTACTTTCAAAGGAATTTTATAGGATTTTTTAACTAATAGCTACATTTATTATTAATTACCCAGGACAATGTAGCCTATTGATATCTCAAACGGCTGGCTTTGAATTTTCAACTGATTTCAGTCTTTTCATAAATCTAATTAAAACGTAGTATATCTCATTAAAGAATTTTTTAACTAAAGAGACTTTCTAATTTTTATAAAATCAGAAATACAGTCATACTGAGAAAATGCAGTATTTTTTGAAAGAGGATGGTGCCTTTCTAAATCTGAAACACTTTGAAAAACAGAGCATTTGGGGGCTTTTTCCAAAACTCTGAGGCCTGATAAAACAGGCATCAAGAAGCAGGTCTGCAGCTGAAGTACAATGACCCTTTTTCTTGTTGTTTGTGGAATAAGAAGGGGGAAAAAAAGAAAGAAAGAAAAATTGACTCTTCTGTTTTTCAAAATGAAGATTCAAGAAATATAAATACCTACATTTCTTGGCTCAGCCAAATACTTGATTCATGACCTGGAAGAAAACTTAAAATATTTCTGCATTTTTGTCCAGTTACATGAGCAGATACAACAATTAGAGAAGGGAAATGATCCCTGGTGATCTTTTTAAATGAGAGTTCTCATCCATATTTGTAGAATAAGCCTCTTCTACAGTCACAGAGAGGAATGTGTTGATATTTGTTCCACTGCATGATGCCAAGGACAGGTGTTGGGCTTTAAAGTAAGAGGGGGAAGGACAAGTTTAGTCTTCAAGGATCTGGTGGATGGGAAGGAGTTGTTTGTCTTCAAAACCTTTTAATCTGAGCCAATAGACCACAATTTTATGGAAGATATGTTTCTCTATTAGATTTAGAGATGGGTTAACAGTTAATGGCTTGAAAGAAAAGGTGAAACAAATCCTACTTGAGACCTTGTCCAGCTGAATTTTATTCATATGAATTTAATTAATTTTATCATACAAAGCTAAAGAAAACTCTGTGTTAGGGATGCATTAATCTTGTCTTATAGATGGAGCTCATCTTGAAGTGGGACTGAAACCAATGAAACTGCTCCAATCCAGAGCAACTGAGGATCTAGGATATGTTTAATGGCTTTTAAAAACACATGCTTGGCAGACCTGATCTTCATTGCAAAACACAAACCACAAAACTACAAAGGCACATGAATACACAACTTTGGAAACTGCAAAAGGTCTCAAGCAAAACTGAAAAAGAACAGTATTTTCCTGAGGTGGAGCCTTCGTTAGGTGATGTCAGGGCATGCCAAGAGTGCAGAGGATCATTCTAAAACAAAGTGCACAAATGACTCATATTCCTCTGAATCATACAGCTTGTAATTAATAGAAAATTTATTTGGTCTTTTACATTGGCTTATTTTTTATTATTATTGTTATTTATTTTTCCCCTCAGTGTGTTGAAAAACAGACCTAATGGAATGATTTATAGGATGCTCCCAGTTTTAGTGCATTACCTCAGTTTGCACATATTGCTATTTTATTTTTCCAATAAGGGACTGCTGTAAGTGGGACAAGCCAAGACCAACCTCTCCTGTAAAGGGTTGAAATGTGCCGCTGATTAAGCGACATTAATTTAGTAAGGAGAGATAATATACCTTGTTAGATCAGGTCCCATAGCAGAAAAAATCCCAACAGAATCACAACCAAACTAAACCAAAAAACAAGCTCTTTCTTATAAAGCTGTTATTAAAGGGGAGCTGATGGGCTGCATGTTCAAATCTCCCTATTACATATTTGTGTCCTGACTTTGTGAGCCATGATGTGATAGTTAATGTAGGGTTAATAGTAACCTTTTTTTGTGGATTGTGATTTCTTGTAGTGATTTCCTCCTCCACAAACTCATAATTTTCTTTTAATTTCCTTATGTAATGAGTAAAATGAATATTCACATGCCTGAAAGCAATTTTATGATGTTAGAAGGCTTATTACCTAATGTTTGTAAAGCACTTTGAGGCTCAAAACTGCCATGTATTATCATTATTGACAGTAGAAGCAATTCTAGTGATGAATACTACTTTTTCTCGCTGAAAATGGGCTCTAATTTAGATTAATTGAAGCATGTTTTTCATGTTAACATGAATTCCTGTAGATACTAAGGACTGAAAATAAATGTTTTACTGTTTTATGGTATTTATTGGTAAACTTCTTAAGACTGAGACTTCATTATACATTTTCATCTATTACCCAGGATTGTGAATCATGTCAGAGTCCCTTGGTGCTCAAATGGTCAATAATATTATCTGGTAATTATATATAATAAAAAAGTTTGCAATATTCCCTTTATGGTGATTTGACCCCCATAACTTCTCTAACTTAAATTAAAAATGTATTTATTAATAGTCACCATGGAGCGTCACCACAAGCTTTTTATACACTATACAAAAGCCATGATTAATTATCTCTATGCATTTGATACACTGTAATTTGTTTAGGATTAATGGACTCAGCTCCTCAGTAAACGCTGAGTTCCTCCATATTTCAGTAATGTCTAATCCATTAGCTGCACTAAAGTTTATCTGTAAGAATAAATCAATGAGCTGATGCTTATCAGACACTGTGATATTCAAATAGTTTACATTCAATATTGTCTGTAAAAAAAAAACCTCCTGTATAGTTTGCCACAATTTAAAGGAGAGTTTAATTGCCTGGGTTTACGCACCAAGGGGATTATTTTCTTTGGGATACTGTCCAAAATTTATAAAATATGTGCATGTAGCTCCATTGTTCATTGATCATTTATAATGTCATTTTTATGTTTGTGGATATTCATGATTCTGGGAAAAAAAACACCAAAACTTAAAGCAAGGAAGGCCACATTTTTTTATTTTTTAAAGCATATTTTAGAAGCACAGCACCTTTCAGGTTTAAGTCAAGAGTTTGCATATGGGGAAAAATTCACATAAAATTTATATGAATGGTTAATGTATAAAAATATAGAGAAGAGATTAAAGTTGGATAATTTTCAGTGCACCAGGGAAATTTTTCATATTTCATATTGAATAATATAACAGATGCTGTCATTGAGTGATAGCTATTCAACATATTATGTGCTCATTAGGTTTATTTGCCATGTATCACACATATGAACGTGTTAAATATCAAAACCTTGTCCCAAAGCACAAGTGAGCTAAATAGAGGAAACAAGGAAGGGAGAGGGAGATGAGATACTCTACATTTATTATAACAGTATTTTGGCATAAGCATGAGTATAGACTTGTTAATTTTGATTGCAACATCTGAATATTTTATTTTGAATTAAAGATTACAGTGGCTTGGAAAACAGTTCCCATGAAACTTTACTCTTAAAATAGGGACAAGTGTGTGAGAAATGGTGAAGGACTGTGGAGAGAAGCAAGTTACCCCAACTTTTTGGGTTATTCCTTATTTATGCAGCTGGGAGACACAAACTTTTCGGGACAGGTTTCTGCTTGTATCACTCTTCCCCACAATGCCTTGCTGTGCTTTTCCAGACTTGCATTCTGCATATGGATCCAGCAAAAAACAAATGCTGACATGCTCCTGGGTATATCAGGAGGGGTGTTTTTGGTTCAGAATGACAGAATCACGTCTGGAAAAGGGAAACATGGTACAGTGACAGCTGCTAGTCAGCTTGTATTACACTGACTGCTTCTTACAGCACCTGCAGAGCAGCATTACAGGACCTTGGGTGGAAATTGAAAGTAGGTACTGATGTCAGTCCAATGCTGGCTGTAACTTTATAGACAGCAATAATGACCCTGAAGCACAAAATTTATCACCTGCCTTTTATAGAATTTGGCCCAACAGCTTTGTAATTTAAATGCATAAGGGCTTATGATCAAAATAGCTCCTAAACCAATGAAATTCTGGCAAAGACATAAATCCAGCACATACCCATTGGTTCACAGCTTTACAGAGGCATAAAAAAGGGCCTCAGAAAGACTAAGATGATGTGAAAAAATGTAGAGTCACTGCTCATGTCCAGATATTCCTGGCAGAGTGTTTCTCACAAAGACCAAAAAACCAGAACCACCCAGAGAATTTTTCCTATGAGAGAAAAAATAATTAATTGAGAATTAGAAGGAGAATGAAAAGTCTCCCATAGTATAGGAAAAGAACTTAAGGTATTCTTTATGCTCCTTTGAAAACCAGAGGAAAATAAAAACTGGACTGCTCTCTCTGCAGTGGAGGAGGCAGAGCTGGCTATCAGGGTTGTTCCTTGCTGCCAGAGGCAGGTGAATGAAAAAAAAAAGAATGAAGTGAAAAGGTCTTTGGCTTTTGCAGGTCCTTGACTCTTACACCCCTCCATACCAGACTCAGTGTAGCTGAACCATCAGTGTGGAGTTTGGGGTGAGATTCGTTTGAAGCAATAAAAGTAGGTTTCTGATTGAGGAGGACATGGATTCCTTGCTCAGTTCAACTGTGTGTGCTAATTAAATCTTCATGGAGTCTAAAGGGAACTTAGGGAGACTTGCTCAGGTGTTGATCTTACCTTTATCAGGATGAAGTTGGTGTAAAGTTTAAGTAGCCATTTGGGTTCTCTCCACAGTCTTAGACACGTGTTGAGGTATATCTCGTTCTGCAGGGACTGGCTGTCAGGTTATTGGGTGGCTAAATTTGGAGGTAATTTATGCTACTGCAAACTGAGGCTGACAAGATATTTAAAACCCCAGATTTAGATCTCTATTCAGTAGCTCACACTTCAGTTCTGGGAGCTTTGTGCTTTTCTTTGATGCCAATGAAGTTACTGTTTCTTACAACGCACTCGTGCTTGGCCTTGATTTTATATACCAAGGAAGCACTATGAGTGTCAAAAACACTAGACTCTGTCTTCCAGAAGAGTATAAAAATATCCAGCCCATCCATCAAGCTGGGTATAGCACAACTCAGTTTGTCATGACAACAAAGTAATCTGAGAGCTCGCTGATAATGACTCTAATAAATGCCTTGGTGCATGAGAGGCATATCAGCAAAATGACAAATTGATAAAAGAGAAGGTTACACAGGAATGCAAATAAAGAGCTTTCAGTCTGTATCAAGTATTTCTTCTTGCCTGCTAATAGCTGAATAGAAAGGAAATGAAAGAAATTCTCTTGACTGCAGGATCAAAACCACACACAGAGAAAAAACCCTCTTACATCATGTGCAAGAAGTGCTTGACATAAGTGCGTCTACAGCACTCTGAGGAACAAAAGGGGTTTGCTTTAACTGACTCGAGGTACCTAACCTTGGCTACAGAGTTAGGAGTCATATATACATTCAGTAAAGCTTTCAGACACCAATTCAGGCATCAAGGTGAGACGCTGGAAACAGAGAGCATGACTGTTGCACACTGAAGGTACTGCAGAAACTTAAGGATATGAGGCAGATTAAACTGGGCCAAATTAGGTATTTCACCCAGGCTCAAGAATCCTGAAAGAACTATTTCAGTATTTTCATATTTTTCTGCTGCTTCAGAGTTAAAAAAAATAAAAAAACGGTGCTGCTGTAACACCTTCTGTCCTAACTTTGGTTTATTTAGACACAGCTCTGGTTACACCTGAGCCAGCAGGGGACAGTAGGGTGTACTGCTCATAAGGTTATCAGCAGGCTGATCTCATCAGTGCACAACCTTACGAAGAAAGCAAATTTTTAACACCCAGAAGATACATGCCAAGATGGTCTTGAGCAATGAAGCAAAAATATGACATCGGACTGTTTTAAATTTTGGGGGGAGATTTGAAGTTTGAATGTGCAGTGAAGCTTCTCTTGCATTCCTGCACTGTATTGCTTTCCTTCATGGAAGACAGATTTGGTTTTAGCCACAGTAAATGTGTATTTTGTTTTTCTCTTTTTTCTTCTTTCAGTAGAACTGAACTGATACTTTTATAAACATTTCAGTGTGACACAGGTTTTCTAATTAAAGCTTTTACTTTGGTTTACTTACAGTCCCTGAAATAGTATTTCTGTTCCTAAATCATCTAATATAGTTATATGTATTACTTCTTTAGAAGCCTTTTGTAATCTGCCCTTTTTCTTCTAAGTCTCCTGAAGACAGGGGCAAACTGTTAGCCACCTCTTTGGACTTGATCCTCCTTCCCAAAGGTAATTAGTCTCCTGAGAAGCCCTAACTATGAATGTACTATGTGTAATCTAGCAACTGGCCTTAATGTGCACTCAGCTCCAGGGGAACTGAGACTTCATTGTCTTGAAAGATTCTGCAACTCTGATTTTGGTAAAGGTTGTTTGGTGTCCCCCGTACCCCCTTTCCCTCTGTTTCTTTTCCATGTTTTGTTTTGGAAAGGTAAGAACTATTTTCAATTTGTTGAAATGTTGTCTCTGATATATTAGGAAGTTCTCTATGTGAAAAACTTATTGGTTTTAACACAGATTGCATTGATTTAATCAAATGCACTAGTAAAAACTTCTAAAGCCTCTCCATGCTCTTATTCCAGATTTCATATGGGCTCAGTTTTATTAGCAGAAATACCACTTATGGTTTGTGTTGCCCCATCTTCCCGGGACAAGGAGAGAAGAAAGGGCCCTCTAGTGATTATTATTTACAGTATTTAGCCTCTTTATGGATTACTCCATTTTCAAATATAATTAAATATAACTGAATATTTGTTTAGTTGTAATGAACATGTGGGATGCTGCTTCCTTCTGAGATTCCAGAAACTGTGACTTGTTGTTATCTAACACCTGGGAGAAATGGCATGAGGTGGGAAGGTGTCATGGTTTGAGAGCCCTAAAAATCCAATTCCGAGTTCAGGCCTCCCTCCCCAGTTTTAACCCGGTGTGAGATGNNNNTCTAAAGATCACCACCCCCTGGGGGTTTACCATTTTCTCACCTTCGGGGGGGGAAAAACTGTTTTCCCCCACCACAGAAGGATCAACAGATGGTACTCCAGGGCGATGAACAATCCTGTAGCCTACTCATGCAGAGCTTTATTCGCCCCCTTGCCCCTTTTCGCAGCTGTACCTGCTCTGTCAGCATCCAGCTGTCAAACCTGCACCCTATCCAGCTCAGCCTCGGTGTTTACTCTTAGTTACCACCTCTCCTTCCCTCCCTGCAGATTGGCAAAACCACCCGATGTGTGAGGCTGTGAGGTCTTGTATGCCCAAAGATACCAGAGGAGGTGTTAATCTGTCCCAGCTCTGGAACCCTCTGAGCTGCCCCACAGCTTATTTTTACTCCCAAGTTTTTGGGATGATTTGATAGTTTCAGCTGCAATAGTTTCCTGGCAAGGGGGTGGAACTAGGTGATCTTTAAGGTCTCTTTCACCTCAAAACACTCTGTGATTCTCTACATTTAGCAGATACTACTAATAGCATCTTATTGCTGAGCAAGGAAGTGGAAAATTACAGGGAATGAGTTTCCAGATGGATGTCTAACTAATAGTTACTGTTTGCACCAGCAATAAAGTTCGTAAATAAAGTAGAAGCTTTACATTTGCTGAAGTCCTGAAGCCCAAGGAGAGACCAGCTCTCTGTCTGAGGAGACTTTCAATCAAGTAGGATAATCCTTCAGATGCCTGTGATTGATTTTCGTTGCCCAAAGCCTATGCTTGTTGTGTTAAATAATGTATCTGCCCTGCGAGACAGGCTGTAATTCTCTCTCTGCTGGAGCTAAAAGTGTTGTATCCATCTCCCAACTGGGAGCAACACACTCCCTCTACCAACATTAGACACAGAAATCTGGGGCAGATTAGAAGAAAAAAAGTGAGCACACAACAACATTTCCTTTGTGCATCCTCCCAGCTTTCAGCAGTGTGCAGCTTGGTTATTAATGAAGTTTTCTTGCATGAGTCTGTCTAACTAATTAGGCTCTCCATAGCCTCCTGAAGCAGGGAGTTGAGCACTTTAACTGAATCACATGGAACCAAGCAGTAAAAACCAAAAAACAGAGCACATTATGTGCTGGTGGATACAGGAAAGAACCCTGCAGGCAAACCCTTCTGGTGCCCTTGATGAAGGACACTTTATCAAGTTGTGCTAAATGGAGCTATGTATGGAAAAGGATGGGATTTTGCTCTGTTAGGACATCTTATTCTGGTTCCCTTTGGGCATTAACACAAAGTTTATGAGGAAAATACGTTGGCCGTGTGTAAAAATATCTTAACTCTTCTGCATGTTCTTAACACTGCTGCAAAGTACAGCAATGAGAAACTTAGGTTTTAGTGTCTACTATATTTTTTTTCCCTTCAAAGTGGAAGTGAAAACAGGGAAGTAATTCAGAGATAATTTCACAATCCAAATTACTTTTTGTGCATATATAGCAAAGTACACTAATATAAATTCTGAGCTTAGACTGAATGGTTCACTGAGAAACAGTTTAATTTATCACATTAATTATGTAATTAAAGCATCAAGGAAGCAGTGGTTTAATTGAATACAGGCAATGTTTATTTGTTCACACAGGTATTTTGCATCCTTGTAAATTCATCAAATGAAGAAAATGTTTGCAACACTATAATTGGAGGGCCTAATTTATCCTTTTTTTAACTACCTACAAATATATAAAAGTTGTTTGTTTATTCATGCCTGGAAATTAATTCCCTTCTTAGAAAAAGGTAAAGAGTGCAGGAAAGTTATTTCTTATTGTAGAAGTCTGTACAGAAATGCAGAACATATATTCATTTATCTCCCTCTATAATTGTGCCATAAAGTAACACATGCTTGATTATAATTCCAAAAGAAAATTTTATCTGCAAACCATATGCTCCGTGATGCCCTTATGCAGATTGTTATTTTTGTCTGACAATATTCAAGTTGACTGTTTTTAAAAAAAGAAAATCACAAAGCAATATAACATTTTGCTTTTTGCTTTCATCTCTCACACATCCATATACAGATAATTGACATTGCTGGCTACTGTTGGGATGTATGAACTTTTGTGGGATATGCAGTATGGACGACTTTTCAGCTTCATTATTGTACAGTTCATTTTACTTCTTTTATACTATTATTATTTTCAGTTATACTAACCAGGCTGGCATTACCTTGCAGTTCTGTCCATTTAATCTTTCTACAAAAATAAGATTAAATTGTTAATCTAAAAGAATTTGTAGCAGGAGGGGTTTGGTTTATTGTTTTTTTCTTGTTTTGCATTTTTATTTTCATTATTGATTTGATTTAAGTTTTTCTGTGGAGACAGTAAAATATTTGAAAGGGTAGGTCAGGGAACTGACAGGTCATCTATTCATGAGTCCCTTTGGTTCTTCCTCCACTCCAAAGCCCAACCTGCAAAACATGGTTTTAAACAAATAACTTGAGGCTTATGAGTTGCTTTCAGTGAGCCTAATGATCTAAATTAAGTGATGGTGTTGTCAGGATGCAGGACATACATGTAGGAAGTGAGATGGACACCTCAGCCGGTAATAGAGATAAGTGAACTCCTGAACTTTTTATCTGATCACCCCAGCATTCTTGTGCAAGCTTTTCCTTGAAAGCAAGGGGGTGGGAGAAACTCAGTGCAAGATGAGGAACCAGATCAGCCTCAAGAAAGACTGCCAGGTCCAATCATGACAAATTATATTTTACTTTTTCCATTCCTGCTTTTTTCCCCCCTTGGTTCTCACTTCCTCACATCATATCCTACCATTTTTCCTTTTTTTCTTTTCCTGTCTCATTTCCCCCATTATTCTCTGCTAGTCACATCTGGGGTTGTTGTGTGGTAGAATCTTTCCAGCTTCAAGACTTATCAAGTCTCTAAAGTGATACTGAGAAGGAATGAAACAAAGTGAGGAGCTGAGACACTGTAGAGTCTAAAGGCATCAGGACATGTATTTGAGAAAATGGCCTCAAGTTGCACCAAGGGAGATTTAGATTGGATATCAGAAAAAATGTCTTCACTGAAAGAAGCATTGGAACAGGCTGCCCAGGGAACCTATGGAGTCACCATCCCTGGAAGTGTTCAAAACAACGTGTGGATGTGGCAGTTGGGGACAAGGTTTAGTGGTGGCCTTGGCAGTGCTGGGTTAATGGTTGGACTTGATGATCTTACAGGTCTTTCCCAACTGTAATGATTCTATGATTCTGTGATTCAGACTCAGTACTCCATGTCCTCCCTAGCATTTGAAAATCCTGATAGAGCTCATGTTTGACAACTGATTAATTAATAGCTAAATAAGAAGTGGCATTTTTATTGTTGGAATGCCCATCTGGGATTTTTATAAAGAATAGTTATTAGTTTCAGGGTTTTTTTCATTTGTTGTTTGATAATAAATATGAACTCTGTGCATGACAAAGTGACATGCAGTCACACATACAGTCAGATGCCTGCCCCATAAGAGGTACCCGTTCAAGAAAATGTGTTTTAATACCAGTGCCAAGGCATGTCTTTCAGAGGAAAGAATAAAAGGCATTCTGCCCACGTGGGGGGCCATTTCTGGGAAATCAGACAGACTGAAAAGTGGCTTTGGAGTTGATGTGGTCAAGCAGCTCTGCCCTAGCTGTCCACAAAACTGTGCAGCAAGAAAAGACCATAAAAATACCTGCTTTTACAAAGAGATAATCATACAATAAACAAATTTACCTTTTAAAATAACCTTGTTGAGGATGAAAATGGAATATCGCATCCAGTTCTAATACCTTTGTATTGTGTGTGGGGTCCTATCTCATTTTCTGTTCCACTGCTACCTATGCAATGAGCATTTTCCTGAAATGCACGATTTTATTTTATTGAGAGTCCATTTCAACCCAGACCTAAAATCAGGGGCAGATTCAGAGATGTTCTTCTCTAAAGTGTTTCACTAATCACTCCCAGATGGCAATAAAACAATTGCCAGGAAAAACACAAATGTAATAATATTGTCACATAAATGAAAAGATGCCACAAATGAATGCATTTACAGATTATTTGTGTGCAGAAAATACTTCAGAACGGACAAGTGGCAATTGGTTTGCAATGTGTCTGCTGGGAAACTCTGTACAATTATAATTAGTGCTCTGCCTCTTATTATTCTAACTTGGTTGGGAGATAGACTGCAAATGACTTTTTAATGGCTTTGGTTGTGTATTTTTCCTTTGTTATCAAACCATAACAGCAACATGAACAGTATTCTCCCTCTACTCAATCTGCCAAAGTGTCCTTTGGACCAGATGGTTTTGGCTTTACTAAACTAAATTTAAATCATTAAATTATTGCACTGTATCCTATGTTATCATCTTGACAGACCTGGCAGCTAGAAGTTAGTTTCCATCAGTAGGTTTTGGTCCAAGGTAAAAATTTACTCAATAGGGAATGATTTAAGTTTATCCAGTTATTTGCTTTATTGGTGCTTCCTTCTACCACTCATTCATATTCCCAACTTCATCCAGGCCTCCTACAATGCAAGATTGGTGATTATTGTTTTCACTGGGAAGAGATGGTTGGTGTTGACAAAACATAGGATCAATAAAGAGTGGTAAGTGATCAATTCTCTATTGTTCTCATGTTCCTTGATGGTTCCCAGAGTTAGGTCGCCTGGGGAAACAGTGCAGCTAAACAAAAGATTAAGGTAGTTAGGAAAAATGAGAGGAGTAATGAAATTCTAGTCCTTTGACAGATATGAGTGGAACATCAATAATGACTAAATGCATTTGCAGTGTTTGCTGTAATAATCTAAATAACATGATAAGGTCTCCTGTTAATAAAAAAGATTGAAAAATATTAAGGACACTTTATTGTAATAAAAATTAGCAATTTCTATTCATTTTCATGTATTTATAGTGCTATATTGGTCACCATAAAAAATGTGAAGGGCTTTAGAAAGGGATTTTGCAGGTTTGTTTCCTTTTTTGCTATATAAGGATATCATTGGACATTTATGATAATTGTAAGTTTTTGGGGTTTGTGTGGGTTTTTTTGTTTTGTTTTGGGTTTTTTTTAAGAAAATTGAAGAAAACAGACCAAAAAATCCTACCTATCTTTTCAGTGAAGAGCATTTCAAATATCATTTTATACATAATGTGGGAAAAAAGCAATTAATGCAGGCTCTGAAATCAGGTATTAAAGAGACAAAATAGCAGGACAGAGATAAGCAGTTATGAGGGGAACTAAAATACTAGTGTGGGGATGAGAGCAATAAATGAATAAGACTTGGTTAATGATGCAATAAAGAAACCGAAGAGTAAAATGGGGACAGCAATCTGAGAAAAACTCATTTTGTGAGGAAGGATGGAAAATTTCTAACAGAGTGACCTATAGCTCAGATATTGACTAACGATGACTGGAGCATATCGATCACCAATCCTCTTCATCACTGAATAAGCACTGAAATCAGAAGGTGGTGCTTTTTACATTTGGTTAAACAAAGGCTAAGAATGCTCTGGAAAATTTAGAAGTGAGAAATAAGCTGCACTGACTGTGAATTTGATTTATGCTATATAGAAATAGGTAAATTTTTGGTGTGCATCCACAATCACAGAATCATAGAAACACAGAATTTTTGGGGTTGGAAGGGACCTTAAAGATCATCTAGTTCCAAATGCCTGCAGTGGGCAGGGACACCTTCCACTAGAGCAGGTGGCTCCAAGCCCCATCCAGCCAGGCCTTGAACACTTCCAGGGATGGGACAGCCACAGGGTCTCTGGACAAGGTATTTGACTGCAAATGGCTACATTTGTAGAGAAAGAAAATTAAGAAAGAAGAAATTAAGAAAACCTTCCACTTAAATTCCCTAGACTGAAGAATCCACGTATAAATCCAACTTTTAACCAGCTATAATGGCAAACAACTCATGATGATCATATCATACCACTGACCATGCTGTAATTGCATGTGAACTCTTTGAATTCATCCTAATTATTGTTGGCGTGACATAAAAAAGATATTCCAGAATCTCCCGGGTCACACTTCTAACTCCTTTCACCTTAGTTTTCTCCATCCTGAAGTCAGCAGTTTCTCTGCACCACTGTGGGAGAATGTGAATGCCTCTCTAATGTGGAAAAAGAAAAAAAAAAAAAGGTTGTGTGGAAAATTAAGGCAAGAGGAAATTAATGAAAATGCAAGTTGCAGCAGTAATTAAAGCCTCTGTCTTTATAAAGATACTCAATGTCCCCGTTCACTTCTTGTTCATATTGCCTGCCCCCTTTCCATGGCATGTGACCATATGTTTAACAATTAGCTTGGAACAGATTTTTCTGTGCAATTTTTATTGCCCTTATGTCAATCCTAGGCTGTATTTTGCATAAGATTAGTCAAAAAAATCAGTGGAAAAAGAAAGTATCATTTTAATTGCAAATTTAAGTGCTGTGATCAATATTCCAAACATGCTGAGCTATAATATCGGAAACCGTACTAAGAATAACATTTATATGCAGCTATTCCTTTCTGACAGATTTTCTGCCTAAATACCATGCCCAGTAAGAAAAAGAAGACAAACAGTGAAAAATCTCATTCTGGGAACACACTGTGTGATCAGGAGAACAATGTAGAAATCAAAGATGTCCCTGAGGGATGTGTTTGTCTGAGTCAGTTCAAAACCCTTTAAACTGGTCTTTCAAAAGAACATGATGCTCTTATTTGTTCTGTTTTGCAGCAATGTGCTGATTAATGCTTGTGCAAATTTTGAGAAGACTAGTTTGGAATAAGGATTTGCTTTCCTTCACCCCTTCTGCTCCCTCTTTGTTGTTTTTTTTTGTGGACTCACAAGCTGACTAAGCCAAGATCAAACTTAAAGAGGACACTCAAAGAAACTTTGGTGCAAAAGGAGGTAGCAAAAACTGAGGCTTCTGTTGTCGTTCTTTGTTGGGGGAAGGCAGAATTGTACAGCTGTGTCATAGCTCCATACTTACAAAAAAATAATTATAAACAATCTTTCACTGACACAAGAGATTTGCAGATTTGGAAGGGATTGCTGGGGCATATCAAACTTCTCCTGACAATGTAGGCAACTATTTCACAGAATCATAGAATCATAAACATATAGAATCAAAAACTAATAGAATCCTAAACACATAGTATTGTAGAATCATAAACTCATAGAATCACAGAATGGTTTGGGCTGGAAGGGGACCTCTAAGATCATATAGTTCCACCACCCCTGCCATGGGCAGGGACACCTTCCACTATCTCAGGTTACTCCAACCCTGTCCAACCTGACCTTGAACATTTCCTGAGATGGGCCAGCCACAGCTTCTCTGCAGAACCTGTGCCAGGGCCTCCCCACCCTCACAGACAAGAATTTCTTCCCCATATCTAATCTAAACCTGATCTCTGCCAGTGTGAAGCCATTCCCCTTTTTCCTGTCATTCCAAGCCCTTTTCCAGCTCTCTTGTAGCTCATAGGCACTGGAAGGGGCTCTAAGGTCTCCCTGGAGCCTTCTCTTCTCCAGGCTGGAGATCCCCAGCTCTCCCAGCCTGGCTCCACAGCAGAGGTGCTCCAGCCCTCTGAGCCTCTCCGTGGCCTCCTCTGGACTCGCTCCAGCAGCTCCACATCCTTCTGATGCTGTGGGTCCCAGAGCTGGACACAGCACTGCAGGTGGGGTCTCACCAGAGCAGAGGAGTGAATCATCTCCTTCAACTTTCTGGCCACGCTGTGGAGATGCAGCCCAGGATACAATTGGCTTTCTGGGATACAATTGCACGTTCTTCGAGGAACAAACTTAAAAGCAGTTGCACAGCAGATACTACAGAAAAAGAATGTGCTCTTTTTAAGTATTAACCTCACAGTCTCTGCTGGCCAGGGTGTTATAAGTACCATGGTGCAGCAAACACCTAGCAGAAGAGCAGAAGGGGTGAGAACAGTGATTTCAAGCTTTCTTCACACAGAGTCTTCCTTCTAGTTCAAATTATCACAGATGTTTTTAGTGAAAAACTCACTTTACCGGAGGACTGATGCTGCATAAAGCAAACTTGCTGCTTCACTGTTTTCTCTGCCCTGATCTTTCCAGTGTAAGCAATGAGATTCACAAAGCAACTTCTTACATCACAGCAGGAGTGGGAAAAAGCTTGCTTTAAAATACAGCATGTTATTTCATCTCTGTGTGAGTCAAAATACTAGGAAACTTACTTTTCTGCAGAATATTTACCTGCCTTGGACAGAGTTGCAGGTTTTAAGTAAGTTTTAGAGGAAAAAAGCTGCAGTCTGACATCTCCCACAGTGAAGTGCTCTAAGAGCATATTGTGAAGCATTTTGAAGGGGAACAGAGTAAAATGTGTCATCATTTAAAAAAAAAAAACCAAAAAACCAAAAAAACAAGAAAAAGTTGCCAGGAAAACTCAGCAGGAAAAACATCTGTACTATTTTGGGTGGAATGGAAAAAAAAAACAAGAAATACGAGCAACCAGGTTTAGTGGAAGGTGTCCTTACCTGGGTCAGGGGGGTCAGAACTAAATGATCTTTTGAGGCCCCTTCCAACCCAAAACATCCTACATTTCTATGATTCTGTGACTCTCTGACACAGTTGCCAACACCGTTAGGGGAGGTTTGATGTCCCCAGGATTCTGTGATTCTATGACACAGTTTCCAGTTAATGCCTAGGGCACAGAAGGACTAACTCTGCTCACTGATTATGGGTCTCTGTTCCTCTGGTGGCAGGATCCCACAGAAATTTGAGTCTAAGATGCAGCTGGGAGCATCCAAAATGAGGTATTGTGCCAGCTGCCACATTAAAATGTACTGGGGACCCATGCAGAGGTGCTGAACATTTGATTACTGGGGAGATTTAAGCTTGTTGGGAGGTAAATGGACTCAGTGGTTAGGGCAGGGCTAAAATCAAGAATATGGATTGAAATCTTCATCTGTAGATGGAATTAAGCAGGAAAATGCTGTCATTAGCCTTGCAAAAAGTTGCTCGGGTACCTGGACCAAAGGGAACTAGTGCAGTCAAGAAGCCAGCCAAACAAAAGAGTGAGTGGCAGCATGTTCAGAGACTGTTGTGAAAGTCAGGTGGCCAGAAAGACTGTACAGCAATCTCAGATATGACAAATGAGACATGTTTCATTCTGCCTGTCCATTTTTCTACCTCTGAGAGTGGTGTTTTACAAAACATCTGCCAGCATGAAGAGCAGGTCTGTTCTGCTGTCCCCTCTTCCTGGCTCTGCACTTCTGCTGCTTCCCTCGTGCTGTACCTACAGACGTGGGAGCTTACGGAGAAAGGGTGTGACCTGAGTTTGGGATTGCACAACTGAAAGGCCCTCTGCAGATACAAAAGCTTTGTGAGTAGAATAAGAAGAATAGAAAGAACAGTTTTGCTGTGCCTTGTGTGCAGTGAGCAGAGTCAGGTGGGCACAGGAGATGAAAGCTGCCTCTGCTCTCCCCAGGCTGTGTGTGAATGCAGTGCTGCAGCTGGGTGGCAACAATGGGCACAGTGGCTGCAGAGGAGACAGTGTGTGCCCCGTGTGTGTTTGGGGAGGTTATACTTGCAACTAGCTCTGCTCTAGTATTGGTTTCTAAACAGATCATCACAAGTGACCAAGCTGACTCTTCTCAGAGGAACAACGGCACCACTATTCTGGGCATGCTCTTCCATTGCAAATGTAAAGAAAAATCTGCCTGTGCCTTGTCTGTGGACTTCTCGAAACATATGACAACAGTTGTGGAAAAAGAATGAAAGAGGCTCACCAGGAAACCTCAACATCTTGATCCCAGAGTTGCTGAGCTTGAAAAAAATATGGTAAATGATGATTTTACATACTGAGCAAATGTAGCTGTTTTAGTTATTATTATCTATAGTAATATAACTATATAAATGTATAAAGATTTTACTTAAGAAAATATATAATGAAGAAAAAAAAAAAAGAAAGAAAGAATAAGAGTAGATAGTGGAGAGAAAAGTTATCACGACCTGTGGACCCAGCAAAGAGACTTGTTGCAATTTAGGTGTCCATTGGTGGAAGTGATGATCTCAGTCTTGATCCCTTGGGGTGGGGGAACCCCACAAAACATAGAGTTCAGTGGGTTAATAAATGTTTACATGGGAATATCCAGGTAGCTCCCCTGGGGGGAGTTTTACACTTTATGTTGCAACACTGTGGGATCACGTGCAGTCCTCTGGTGGTGGGTGCACACCCCCTCTGCACCTGGGCTGGTTCCTTGCAAACCAGGAAAGCACCCGCTGCTTCTGCAAAGGGCTGATTGTTTGAGTCATTAACCATTAACATTTCAGTCTCTCACAACTATCTACAAGAGCATGCAGTGTCAGGACAAAGGGGAATAAGTTCAAATTGATAGAGAGTACCTTTAGAGTAGAGACTAGGAAAAAATTTTTTGCTGTGCGAGTGATGAGGCACTGGAACAGGTTGTCCAGAGAAGCTGTGGCTGCCCCATCCCTGGAAGTGTCCAAGGCCAGATTGGATGAGGCTCTGAAGAACCTGCTCTAGTGGAAGGTGTCCCTGCCACAGCAGCAGGGTTGGAACTAGATGATCTTCCAGATCCCTTTCCAACCCAAACCATTCTATGATTCTATGATTCTGTTAAGGAATACATGCAGTTCTGGTAGCTGGGTGTGCAGCTGCAGTGAGAGCTGCAGCTTGAGCTCTGGGGTCCTGAAGCCCCAGGCAAGAGACTGTGAACTGCTGACCCTTTGCATAACAAAGGGCACGTGGACCTGTGGCTCCAGCGAGGTGAGGGACACTGAGAGACAAGTCAGGAGCCGAGGACCCCAGACTTTCCCACATTTGGACTGCCAGGGTATAAAAGCCCAGGGGTTCCTTTGTTCAGGGGCCCTCCTTCGAGTCACCCAGCTAGAGATGTTATTCTGTTATTGCACCAAGATTAAAGTATTTGGAGGATCTTCACTTCTGTGACTCTGCTGTGAGAAAGCTGATGTTGAACTGGTAAGGAAACCTGGTCTGACTATGTGAGTGTGGTTTGTGCAGGGAGCCAAGCGGGGCACTTGTGGGGTCATTGGAGCCGCTGCTGCAAAGGGACCTCGATCCTAGTGCAGGTACTGCGGGTGTGACTCCTGGATGGTCTGACAGGGAAGTTTCCTTAACAACTCCCTGATTTCCCTTTTCAGTTAATCTTTCAGAATTCCACTTGAGGAATTAGCTTAATCCCACTGTTCTTCATGCACAGAACTAACCTAGGGGGGTTGGCAACCCTACAAACACCTGTCGGACCTCCGTTAAAAAAGGAGCCAAGGAAATGTCAATTTTTATTGCAAACTTTATTTTCACATGCCGTTCATGCTACTAATTTGGTAAGGCTTTCTTGTTTCTTGCTCTTAAAAACCATTGGCTATGCCTTCTTAAAAGCAATGGCTGCTTCTTAATGCAATAAGATTTTTCTTAATAAAGACTCAGCACATAATCTTGAAAGCCTGGGGGTGAAGTTTAACCACTTGGAAAAATGACCTTTTGTAATATTATGAGAGCTAGATAGCAGGCTTTGGTGCTCAAATTTTGTTTCTTAATCATAGAAAACAATTCAAAACCTGTTGCTCAGTGTGCTGGTTTGGGCTGGGGAAGAGTTAATATTCTTCAATGACTAGCATGAGGCTGGTTTGGATTTGTGCTGGAAGAAGTGTGCATAATACGGGGATGTTTTTTGTTGATCATAAGTGTCTGCGTAGCACCAAGGTCTTTTCTGCTTCTCCTACTGCAGTGCTGGGGAAGGGGCTGGGGATATGTCCAGGTTTCAGCTGGGACAGAGCTAATTTCTTCTCAGTAGCTGGTACAGTTTTGGATTCAGAATGAGAATACTGTTGATAATATACTGAAGTTTTCACTTTTGCTAAGTTGTTCTTATCCTATGTAAGGGACTTTTTTTTTGTTGTTCGTTTGTAGGGCTTTTTTATTTGTTTGTTTTGGGGGTTTGTTGTTTTTTTCAGTTTTTTTGTTTGTTTGGTTGGTTTTTTGGGTTTTTTTTGGGGAAAGGAGAAGGGCATTGGGGTTCTGTTTGTTTTTTTGGTTGGTTTATTTTGGTTTGGTCTTTTGTTTTGGGGGTTTTTTGTGTGTCTCATTCCCTTCCAGTGAGAAGGTACAGGAAAGAAACTGGGAGGGAACATAGACAGGACAGGTGACCCAAACTGGACAAAGGGATATTCCACGTCACAGAAAGTCATGCCCAGTATATAAACTGGGAGAGTTACCTACAAGGGGGCCGATCTGGGTTTGTGAAGGGAGGTCTCACATCGGTCAGCAGTTGGTGAGCAATTGTACTGTTCATCGTTTGCTTAGTTTTTTCCTTTCCATTTTTACTATCTTTAATGTTTACCATTACTACTATATTTTACTTTGTTTAAAATTATTAAATTTATCTAAAGTATTAAATTATTAATTATTAAACTTATCCAAACCAACAAGTTTTACTTTTGATTCTTGTTCCCATTCCACTCGGGTGGGAGGGAAAGAACAGGGTTGAGTGTCTTCATGGACCTTAATTTCCACCTTGGGCTTAAACCACAATGGGGTATGTGGGGGAGTTGGGAGTAGACATAAACAGGACTGCTGATCCCAAGTGACCAAAGGGGCATTCCATACCATATGTCCTCATGCTCAGTATATAAGGAAGGGGACAGAAGGAAGAAGGAAGGGGGAGGGACCTGCTGGATATCTGCTGGAAACTCAACTCAGTGGAGAGGAGCCAGCCTAGGAGGTTCCTGGAGTGTGCAGAAGAGAACTTCCTGGAGCAGCTGTGCCTCTTCTCCCAGGAAACCAGAGACAGGACGAAAGGACACCGTCTTAAGCTGCACCAGGGTAGGTTTAGGTTGGACATTAAGAGGAATTTCTTCACAGAGAGGGTGATTAGACATTGGAATGGACTGCACAGAGAGGTGGTGGAGTCCCCAGAGGTGTTAAGGAAAGATTGGACATGGCACTTGGTTATGTACATACAGGGGTGGTGTTCAGTCATAGGATGGACTCGATGACCTCAGAGGTATTTTCCAACCTAATTTATTCCATGATTCTGAGGGGATGTTCGGAGTTACGACGTTTGTCTGCCCATGGGCAGGCAGGTGTTCACCCATCTCCAGGGAAACTGGGCTCCATCACCAGTAATGGTGACTTGGAAGACAAATGCTGTGACTGCAAACCTGTCCCCCTCCTCTTCCTTCTCCCCTGCTCTTTCATATACTGAGCATAATGTTCTGTTGTGCTGTCCTGGCTGTGTGTGCTCCCAACTCCCCGTGCAGCCCTGGCCCAAACCAGCACCTGGGAAAGCTGCCACTGCCTACTGGAGGACCAGGAAGGTGCCTGGGCTGCCCTGCTGCACTGCAAACACCAGCACAGCGCAGAGCTGCACCCGGCAGGGGCCGGTCAGCAGGAGCCTGCAGGAGTGGGAGGAGGGCAGCAGCCGGAGCTGCCAGTGGTGCCACTGAGGCAAACACTGCCAGGCTGATCGCACCAAATTCTGCACCCAGCAGGCAATTTCCTCCACATCTAAGTAGGAGCTTGTGCAAAGGGTGGATAGGAGGGCAGAGCTCTGATTGTTGTCGGAGGGGTGGAGAAAACAAAACACATCCCTCGTCCTTGAGCATGTGCACTCCAGCACCACACGGATGTCGCAGCACCTCTCTGGCAGGTGCATCCCACCATACAGCTCCATCCTGAAAGAGTACCCGGGGGGTGGCTTCAGGAACACGACCAGCTGGTACACGATTCGGTCCTCAAAGACATTCCAGGATTCATAGATGCCATCCTTCCCAGCAGCCGGGTACATCTCTGGCATGGAAGTCTTCCTGCAAAGCACTCGGCAGACACGGAGGAGGTCACGCACCAACTTCTTCACATCCCTGCACATCTCAGACAGTTCCTGCATTGGCAATACATTGGGCACAGAAAACAGCCTGATACTGAGGCGTTGTTCCTTGAGGTCCTTCTCCTTCTCCCTGTCATCCTCCTCCTCCTCGCTGCTGGAGCTGTCCTGCTCAAGGCAGCTGCGAGAGGCAAGATGCATTTGCCAGGCCACCCAGCAAATCTCAGCAAGCATGGCTGCTGCAGCGGTGCAAAAGAGCCAGTGCTTCAATTTGGAAAGGAGTGAGGCTTCTTCCATGGGGCTGGTCAGCTCAACGTCCTGCGAATGCCATGTCATCACCCGATGCAGAAAAACCTCACGCAGCTTCATCCAATGGTCCGTGGCCAGACTGACCATGTGATCATGCACCTTTCTGAGCAGGATGGCCACCAGAACCAGGAGGAGTGTGATTGCCACTGCCATTTGTGAAGGACTGAAAAAAATTATGAACGTTATTCCTGGTTCAAAACAACTCTGTCTGTGTAGGTGGGGACAGATCGGGCTCTGCCAAGGTGGAGTGGGGCACTGACCCCCCCATAACCCATCCTTCTTGAGAGCTTCTAGTGCAGCAGTCAGTCACTGGCACACCAAGAGCACGACCCCACACCACACCCCCTGGAGCCCCTAACCCAGCCTCAGAATGGCTGGCACACTGAAAGCCCCACCAGAGCAAATAAAACCAAAACATCGTGGCCTTCACATGGTCAAAGCCCTACTGTTCTTGGACTTCTGGTACCTGATTCTATGCTGGATCTAAAGTGGTAGATATAATTCCCTCTCTTTCTTTACTTCTTCCACTTCTCTTAATTTCCTTTTCTTGATACTTGGGTAACTTAAACCTGGATAGGTTGGAATTTGCTAAGTCAGTGCTTTGTGAAATGCTGTAAGTTGACGAAATATTTGTTTTAATCTTTTGCCAAGTTCTCTTATTTTGCAAAGTTTGCCAATAGAAGTGTGTTATTTTGACCCCTTGAAAATAGGGACAGGGTTTTCCCCGTGTGTGGCCTCAAGGTAAAAAGAGCTAAAAAGCCACTCTAAAAAATCCATCTGGTGGGTTTTGGGGCCTTGTATCTTTTTGACAAAAAACCCTTCAATGAGCTCATAAGAAGAGCCGGAAGAGGTCTTAAAACCATGGCCTGAAGAACATAGGAGAGAAGGTTCCTCAGCGGCATAGAGTAGGAAGGAGCATGGGGATCAAGGCTTGAAGGGAAGGCAGTCCGTGGCTGCAGACAGCACAGGGCCCATCCTGCCCCAGCCGGGCCCCTCCTTGTCCACCCCCGGCTGGGCTGCGCCCCGGGAAAAGGCAAGAGACAGCTGAGTAGAGTCTCCCGAGGCCCCAGCCCTGCCACACCAAAGCGTCCCATGGAGCCAGGGGCACCCAGCCCATCCCCAAAGCCTCTCTGGGCACTGGCCAACACACAGAGCCCTGAGCACCTGTGGGCCAGGCCCCAGGGGCACAACTCGGCCCTGCTGGGAGGGAATCAGCTTTCACTCAGGGCTACAAACCCCCCCCGGGCATCTTCCCCGTCCCCCACCCATCCCAGCCTTCCCCCGGCATGTGCACTCACTGATCGCCCAAGTCCGACTGGCCTGGGGCTGCCTGCCGTTGTCCTTAGGCACAGCTCCCATTG
>JAWWLV010000144.1:69040063-69091039 GCA_035041135.1 Platyrinchus mystaceus
AAAATCCATTGCGCAGGCTTGAAAGGTAAAAAGACCTTTCCCAGATCTTCGTTCGCGAAGACTGGCCACGTTTATAGGACTGATGAGCCCCTGATGAGCTAACTTTCTGCAGTGCTTGGATAAACATGAATTTAGATGCTATACCACAGTCAAATGTGTTTATCAATACATATTGATGTAGAGATATGTAAATGTATGTCTGTATTTGTTCAGAGGCCTGAATAAATAGAGGAGTGAATTTAATTAGGCATTGTGATGTCTCCCTTACATTGTTAATGATAAAAGTTCTGGAGTTTCCTCTTGCGGTCTATAAAACTGCAGGATCAGGAACAGCAAAAAGTGTTTGACTGTTGCCCTTTGCACTGATAGCCGTTCTCTGCCCCTCCTGGTGACCTGCAGAAAAACTGAGTTGCGTGAAGTCCTGGAGAAAACAGATCCAGTCTGAGAAAATCATGCTGAATAAAGCAAGATGCAAAAGTTCACATGGCCCTGCAGATGTGCAAAAAACCTGTCAGAAATATAACATATTGGCCTCATTAGAGACAAGATGGACCAAGAACTGCTTTTCTGAGGGTGTTTAATAATTAGAGGAGGACTTTAAGTCATTCTGAATGGAAAGAATTATCCAGCTAGTCTGGATATCATTATCTAAAAGTCCATGCAATTAAACAGCATGAACTGAGATATCTTGAGACCAATCTGACCTCAGGTGGTGACTTCTCCCTTCTGATATTTGTTGATTAAAGACACATGCCTTCTCCAGCATTTTTCCACTCTAGCAACTAACTTCAGACATATATATAAGCCATCATATTTGACTGAACTTATTTTTTCATGTGCTGCAAATCTTTTTATAAAGAAAACACTCATCTTGATAAAAAGCCACATAGATCCTGCAATTACATAGTTTTTCTTACACTGTCTCAAATGGGCAGAAGTTCTTACCAAAGTAGGGCTCTGAAAGACTTGTTCACATCTGTGTCCAGATTAAATTCAAATGGCAAAGCCATTGGGGACCAATTCATAGCAGATGACAGAGAGGAAAGAAATGGGGAAAATAAATTTAGAACTGACATTTTCCTTAATGACTGTTTCTTTGAACTTCTTTTAGAAACAGCTCATTCTACTGCCAGGGGCTGCTCTTTTCCAGGGTCTCTTGTAAAAGTCAGCTGAATTTTGCAGCTGTTTTCAAGCACTAAAACCACGGGGCCTAAATATATAGACATACATTGATGTACCTCCTCATAAATTATAATGATGAACAAATAATGCTAATGAGTCTATTTGCCTTCTCCCAGTAGGTATTTGGGTTCACTGAGAAGATAACACATGTTCTTACTTTTTATTTATTTTTGTTAGCCTGGAGTTTTTTTTCCTAATAATGTTTGCTCCAGAATCACCTAATCCTACATAGCAGCTACAGGAAGTTTCTGTAAAAACTTCTCTCTATCCAGTGACATCTGGCTGTCTCAGTCACCTCTTTATGCTCTGTACCACCCATATTACTGTAGCACATCGGTCAAAATTTCCACATTTACTCTCTTATACTTGAGTCTTTTCTAATAACAATCTATATTCTAAGGTGTACAATGATACAGCAATTTTTGGAATTTTCAATTCAAAAGGTATAAAAAAAAGGGGTTGCAGGAAAATGATGGTTTCATAGTGAAAGGCTGAATGTTTATCACTGTGGATGCATAAAAACCTTGGAAGAAAATGAAATTCCACTGCTCGTCCCAGACCGGTAGAACCTCTTATCCTTCTGTAGACAGAGCCTTACTAAGGTATCCTGTTTATCTGCATTGGAGCACAGAAACTGTAATCCAGGATTCTCTTGCCTCACCTGAGAATCAGGAGGAGACGCCTTTCCCAAATCATTCACTATGGAAAGTGAGTACTGAAGCACTTCTTACATACCATCTTCTTTACCCTGGAACAATCCTTCAGCATTGGCACTGGGCTTTCCAGTGGTGTCTTCACTAAGAAAACAATTAATAAATCGGGGGATTGAACAAACTGAATGTCAGACCCGCTGGCATTTGCTAATGAGAGAGCTGTGCTCTACACCCTGCTCAGGGATTTTCCAAGTCCTTTCTTGACCTCAGCTTTCCTCCTCTTATTCATCCTGCAGAACATCTTTTCCTGTGATAACCAGGGAAAGAAGGAGGAGTCTCAGGGCATCAGATTTGCTGTTTCACTTAAGCCCTTTGGAGGCTGCCAGTGTCAGTGGTGCCATTTTTGCCTTTCCAAACTGGTGTCACTGAGGTGCATTAGCAGATCAGGGCACGACTAAGGGAAGCTCACACTGCTATGGCCTCATATTAAATTGCTCTTAGATACAAGAACTGAAAGATTGGTCTTGTGCCATCTCAATTAGGAATAAGGAACAAAACAGACTCCTAGATAATCTTTCAAAAGCATATGAACCCAAGTGAAAAGCTCAACTGAAATCACAGCAGAACAGCTCTCTTTATTGCAGTTTGCCTCCCTGCAATGTCTCTTGGCAATATTATGAAAATAACTTTTCCATCATGTTGGTACGTCCATTTTGGAGTCTGAATCCTGTGGGCCACAGGATTGCCTGACAGTGGTCTCAAAGAGACTAAAGTGAGAAAATAAGATGGCTTCTATTTGCAGGAAAGATTGAGATTTTGAAAGCTTCAAAAGCTCAATAGGGAAATGAGTTACAGGAAAATATTTGAAGCCTGGAAAGATCTGAATTAGTTGACATGGGATTTTTTGCAATGATTTGATTTGAACGATCTCATCTGGCTTCTTATTCCAAACCCAGAGTGACTCTTTAATACATTACCCATAACCCTTTTTTTCAGCAAAACCATTAGCTCAGCTGTGTGATTACAGTGTCTGACCCACACTCTGACTTTCCAATCACAAATACAGCTGCTGGATTTTGGCTTAAAAAGGGGCAGTGTAGAAAATGTCAGCACTGGGAATCGAGCTCAGACTTCGCTCCACTACGTAGCTGTTAGAAAACTAGACTAAAATGGAATGGGTTTTGTAAGGATTACTTTTTAAATTTTTTTCCTGCACTATTTGGTTTGCATGTATGCAGCAACAGGTATTTTTGAAAGACTGTAAAAGGTATGACTTAAAAACTGTTTTAAACCAATGACTGTGCCCTATTAAGTTGGAGCAGACATTTGTCCAGTACTTTTCTGTACATAAACTTGGATTTTTTCCTGTTGGGCTCTGTCAGAATTGTGTATCTTGGGGTTTTCATCTGAACAGATAAAATTAGATTTTTTTTTCCACATAGAGGCACATTTTGAACAAGAGTTCCTTTTTTGATTAGGATCTTCCTGGAAGTAGCTTGTGTTGAGTGACCCTGAGGCTGAGAAAGGTATTGAACTTCCTCTCCCATGTCTCAGGGGAGTATTTTATGTAATTATGGAATTGATACTGTTGGAAATGAGCTCTTAGATCCACAGCTCCAACCATTAACCCACCACCACCATGTACACCTTTAAATCATGCCCCAGGTGCCACATGCACATATTTTTTGAACACTTCCAAGGATGCAGACTCCACCACTTCCCTGGGCAGCCTGTTCCAATGCTTAAACACCTTTTCAGTGAAGAAATTTTCCCTAATAACCAAGCTAAACCACCACTTGCACAACTTAAGACCATTTTCTCTGGTCCTGCCAGTTGTTAAGTGAAGAAGAGAATTAACTCCACCTGGCCACAACCTCCTTTCAGGGAGTTGTAGAGAGTAAGAGGGTCCTCCCTGAGCCTCCTTTTCTGAGGCTCCCTAACTCCCTCAGCTGCTCCTGGTGCTCCAGACCCTTCCCTGACTCCATTGTCCTTCTCTGGACATGCTCCAGGACCTCAGTGACAGTGCTGTCACCCTCCCTCCCTTCTCAGCAGACCCCACTGTGCTCCCTCCCGAGTGGAAGGAGGCAGCCATGGGCAGTCCCTGGTGGGGTCTGGGGTGAAAGGGCAGGAAATCCAGAATGGAGCCGACTGGCCCATTTCCCCAAAGGAATGACAGTGCATGCCACAGGGTGACATTGATGAGGAAGGGTGAGGAAGCAGGTGATGGTCTCTGCTGTCATCCCGACCCTTCAGGGAGCAGCCCCATGAAGGGCAGTAGAGATGCTCCTGGCACTGACTGACTCCTGAGATGGACTGACAGACTCCTGGGATGCACTGACTGATCCTGGACACCAGGGAAACACACAGTACATCCCATGTAAGACAAAGCTCTTTCTCTATCTGACCACATCTCTAAAATTTTGACCTTCGCAATGGCTAGGTCAAGAATTTCAATGGATTTTATAAATCCAGTTGGATTCACACAGAAGATTGATTTGGATTTACTCAGCTCTGGAAATGCATGCAGGCAGTTCTAGGGAGGATTTCTGGGGTCAGTATCATGTGCCTGAAGAAATTCAGAACCTAGAATAATGCTCTGAAGTGCCAGAGTTGTGCTTAAGATCCATTTTTTTTGTATCTAGATGCTTTTCTGGTTCTGGACATGCTTGATTTCTGGTTTCCATCTTTTTTTCCGTCCTTTCCGTGATCTAGATGGGCTATATTATCACCTTTGTCCTGCTTACATAATAGGTGACTTGAAATCACTTTTCAATTCATTTTTCTTTTGGCTACTTGCAACCATTTAAGTTCCTTGCTGCGAGTTTCTGAGATTTTTGTAAATAATATAGTTTGTTGTTCTGCAAAGTACAAAGAAGTGGCCTGGATATATTTTTTTTATTATTGGGAGGGGGTAAAGGTGCCACCTTGTTTGGTTTTCCTAGTGTAGCCTGAAATGCTATTTATTTATGTCCACTGAGATTCCTCTAGGATGAGAAGAGCTGTGGTTTTGATCATATCAAGTTTGAGAGTCATAAAGAGAAGATCCATTTCTCATTTTATCAGGAGGCTTAACATAACCTGAAGGAAGAAAGAGGTAATATGTGCATTAGAGAGACAGAAATTCTTGTACTTTTATATTCTAGATTTCCTTTCTTGTGCCTTGGCATTGGGTGAGAAAAGAACATAAGTTTTGCAACCTGAAATATTTCTTTATGCCCAGCTAGGTTTTATCTTAATTCTAAGACTGCATTGCTCAAAAGGTCAGTGTCTGCTGGTTACCAAGTTAGGCTTTCATCCATATCCATTTTAATGTTTAAAAGGGAAACAAGAAAAAATATTCTCTTTATGATATACTACAAGACAAAATATTCTGTTTGGGGGATAGGTGAGGAAAGATGACACATACCTGAGGGACAGGAGATCTGTCTTTCCCAGGACAACCAGTTGATGCACTTTCACCTGGAAGTAGGACATGCCATAATTCCATTAGTGGTACAGAAAATGTCATTGCCATTTAATCAAGAAGGTAACACTACCAACCTTAATCCGTGGTTATCTGTGTGCCCTCTTATCTCTGTGCTTGTGGAGAGAACAGCACAGATTAAATGGCAAAATCACTGAAATTATCTTGGTCCAAATTCTGTAGGCCTGATAATGAGAACTTAAATGTTATCTACAGTGGAGCTTAAATAGTTCATACCTTGCTGTAATATGTAGAAAATTGTGGCTGATATTCAGCTCAAGATTGTAGCCACTTATACTGTTGGTATCTACATTGTAAGGTAGATGTCTAAGTTCCTTTTACTGTCAGTGAGATTTAGAGAATAAAACTAATTAAGTTTTAGAGGTGTTCCTCTTACCCTGACTTCACATGCACTTTGTCACCTGAATATCTCCATGGACTCCAGACTTGCTGAACTCCAACCCTACTGACTCATGGGAGATTGGACACACAGCCCCTTTGTAAATATTTGCATTTTGCTTCTAACTTGGAATAAAATAGCTTTTCATATCCTCCTTTAACCTCCAAATATAATCTTTTCTTTATAGAACATTTCAGACTGTGTATCATCAGTTATTAAGTACTGCTTAGGAAATGTTAAAAGAAGGAAATAAAAAATGCAGGACTGGATAAATGAAAGGGGGAATGATCAAGAAAGAGGAAAAATAATCTTCAGTGATAAAAAAATAATTAATCTCTGTTAATTTGTTTTTCTTTTAGGAAGGATTAATTACAAGGGATTACAGATTCTCCAGATTGCCAAAATTCTCAACTAATTACTTTTAAAGACTGAAAGATGGAAGAAACAGAAATCTTTTTTTGAAATATGTGGGGGTAAGGGTCTACTTTCACACTTGTCTGCTAAACAGATTGCAAGGAGGTGTCTCCTCAAAAGGGTTAAACTGGTTATCAAGTATAAGCCTGGTACAAGTCCTTTCCTCACTTTGTTCTCTGAAATAATCCTATTAAAATTAGAAAATTTATTACATACCTATCTTCACAGATTTTATCAATATTGAAACCTTTTAAACATAATATGTAATGAAATAAACCCTGCTCAACAATGTGGTAAAATATAATAGACATCAAAGCAGCTAAAAGCCCTCCTAAATCAATGTAGTAGCTCTGCAGCAATTTCTAGAACAGAAGGTGAAAATCCCCTCAATATTTGATAAATGAAGGAAAATGTATAGAAGCAGATTTATAGGACACCAGATTTGCACTCCTAAAAGACCTTCATTATGTTATTAACACCAGAGTGATAAAAATCATTTCCATCATTCATCAGCCACATTGTGTCTGTTCTGCCGTTAAACAGATGGAATAATCCCCAATCCAAATTCCCCAAACTTTCAGAGTACACTTAGTTTCATTTTCTTGCCCTAGGCCAATCCATTTAACAACCCATCATAGCCAGGTCGGCCAACTCTTCAAGTTGAACGTTATGAATAAGAAGCAGATTGAAAGTGACCTTTATTCTCTCTCCTTCTACCACAGCCTGGCATTTAACGTCTGAGAGAATGTACAGACCAGGTTTTTATTCTTTTCAAGGACATTCGGGAATTTTCCAGCATAGGTAAATTAAAAAACAAACAAACACACACCGCTTCTATTTAATGATTAATTCTTTCATTATTTCCATGGTTCATAATGTGCTGATAACCGACACTTAGTAAATACACATTTTCTTAGAGTTGCCTGTCAGTGCTGCCAACCATTGCTCAAACCATTCTTTCAATCATTTCAGTAGCTGTATTGCTTCTGTCTGCAAGTCCCAACCTCTGTCAAGAATACATTTTGTAATGTAACATGTACAACAAGAAGACACTTTCCAAAGAGGGAAGCTTGAGTTTAAAAAAAACAAAACAAAACAAAACAACACATCAAAAGATGAAGGTCCAGCTTTTCTTCTGTTTTTAAATACCTGTTTGCTTCTTTCCTCACAGCTGCTCCTCAGCACTGCCTAATGACACATTTTTATCCTTCTGGTGCCGAGTTTCTGTCAGCTGCCATTTCACAAGCTGAGTTTAGACACCAACTAAAATTGAGAATATACAGGTCATTTCCCCTCCCCATTCTCCCATTCAGACATAGCTACCTAAGCAAATGATATAGCTAAGTGCGAAAAAAACCCTAAAACCCCCAAAATGATAATGAGAAAGTTAATGGTAGATGAAAAAAAAACACGGTAAAGGGATAGGGAGGAGCACATCTACCTCTCTTAGGGACCTGTCAAACTTTGGTGACAGTCCTTAGATGGAATGGGTTCTGAACAAAGAGCAGTCACCCAAACCATACTGCACTTTCAAGCCTCAGCTCTGTGGGTGGTTAAAGGACAGATGATCTTGGATATCTGATTGAATAAGAAAGGCATCTCTTTTAGTGTATTGGCATCCTCCCTTTGTTCTTGTCACTTCCAGCAGCCTTAGGTGCCCCATTCAGCTGATTTTGGATTGAATCAACTGCTCCTTGTCATTTTATGGGAAGCCTTGCAAGCTAGCACGAAATATCTGAACATGAAGTGCTGTGGTAAAATGGTTTTTACACAGTTTAAATCAAATATTTATCCTGCAACCAAGACCTGCTCTCCCAGTCAACCATTTACTAGGTCTTTATGCATCTCATATTGATTATTTCTTTCTCTTTTCCCAAATGGGCAGAGAACCGCAGGACTGATGGACTGAAGGAGAGCTGACTGTTCATCCTGTATTCTGTGTTAAACATTGCACTTGAAATGGCTGATTAGTAAGATGTTCATTAATGATACAGGTGAATTTTCATCTTGTGGCTGGAATAACAATAAGACATTAAAATTCTTGGAAACCTGTAGGTCTTTCTGATGGACAGATATCCCTTGCTGCCTTTTTCTCTTTAGGGAGAGTTTTTTATCTTCTGTTTCAAGGGTCTTGATTTTCTGTTGATTTATGTCTATTTTAGGGTCCCTTATCTCTCTCACTTCTTCTGTTTCTGCTTTCAGAATGTCTCTCTCTCTTTCCTTCAGGGGCCTATTTCTCTTTGTTCTGTCTCTCATTTTCTGTGTCTGACACATCTGCTCCCACCTCTCCAAATGTACAGTGTGATAGATGGGACATGACTGGAGAAAAAAAAAGAAAGTTTCGGTTCTCCCCGTGAGTGGAAAGGTGACCTGCAAAAAGAAAGTTCACTTTTATGTGCTGAATATTTTGCACAGCAAAAGGCAGAGCACACTACTGAGAGACTGCACAGGAGAGAGTTTAACCACCTACCCCACAGTCCATCCCATTAAATTTGTGCACAGTTTATCTCTTGGTCCGTGCCTGTGTACACACACACACATATATATATATATATAAAACCATCTCTGCTAATTGAGGGCCTTATTTAAAACATGTGGAAGTTTTTCCATTGATTTCAAAGGGATTTGGATCCTCAAACTAATTTGCCTTTCCTGCTGTGAATTCAGTTTTATACCACTCAGACAAAGAAGGAACCAAGGAATCAGGTCCTTTAATATTTTACATTTCACATTTTCAGTCTGCTAAGAACACTTGCAGCATCTTTTTTTTAATGTTTGTGTTTTAAAACTTCAGAGCCTACTTTGGGAAAATTTTAATAATTTTTAATTATTTTAGGACAGAATAAATATGGTAATGCTGAGGTAAAATATTTTTACTCATGGATGAAAAAGAAAAAAAAGTTTTTCTAACCAGATCTGCTTTTAGAAGTTGGAAATTACTGTGGGCAATCCAGAAAGACTTTATTTTCTCTAATAATATGTATGTATCATCATTAGTTTTGCATATCATATTTTATGTAAGAAGGGTTGGCAGCTAGAGCTGCAAGGTCCTGCCTGCTGATTAAATAGCACAGATTTTGGGAGGTTTGAGATTCAAAGCAGAGACAATTGCCGGGAGGCTGCTGCTATGGAGCCAGGACATGACCTCTGACAGGAGATGGATATCCCCAAAGTCAGCTTCTTGTTCCACAACAGAGATTTTGCCAGATTAAAGCCATGTGGGCACTACTGCCATGGTAGAACTATTCTGGAGCACCCAGAAATCACCCATGTGATCTTCCTGGATGTTTGGAAAATGCTTCTCATAAAACCCTATCCATGTTTTGTCAGATAATCTGAACAAATGCTGTTCTACAAAGCACTGCCTTCCAGATCAACGAGTAGGGGTGATTCCTTTTTTTTTTTTTTTTCCTTTTAATTTAAAAAATGTTTCACTGGAAAATTCCAAATAGCTGGAATAGAAACTGCAAATTCATTTCACATATGCTACCTCAGAGTCACCAACTGGCATGGTAAATAAGTAAACAATTTATAATGTGAAGCAATCTGAGAACATTCCCCAGCAGTTAACACATGGAAGGTATGAATATGCATGAACGATTGTCAGGTTATTATGTTGCACATTTTCATTCTGAAACAATTATAAAAAACATTATTAGAGAGATCTTAAATGTATCAGAGAAGCATTTGGCATAGCCATTTTCACAGGGCTGTTTATTTTGGGGTATTGCTGTTTTCTTGTGTTTGTTTTTTTAAAGAAACCCAATAAAATAGTATTGAGAAGAAAAATTATCAGTAGTAATAAGTTGATTTCGTATGAGAGGATTCAACCTAAACTCAAATGGCCTTTTCCCATGTACAGTCTATTCAGGAAATCAAATGTGTGTGTGCTTTCAGACAGCATGGCCAAAGGTTTGAGCCTGGCCTGTTCTGTCCTCCACTGGATCCACTTAAACTGAAATGTGCCCAGTTCAGCCAAAGGACTGACAACAACCATTTAGGAGTGAAAAAAGTAGTGGTTTAAATAGTCATAAGCTCTGGGGAGTTCCTGGCCCCATGCACAGGACGCTAAATGGCCCCTCCTGCAGGAATGTTGGCACCACTTTCAGGACAGGGCAGGAGCCATAAGCATTCCCTCTGCTGAGTGCTGGCAGAGATGGCTCAAGGTTTCTCAGCAGGCTAAATTTGGGGTTTGCTGCTTTCTCTCCCCACCCTGTTTTTGTAACCCATGCACGGGGCTAGGTAGGTGCCTTTTTCCTGTTGGCTTTCAAAGAGAGATTCCCTCTCATTTCCTCACACTTCCCTAAAGTTTTCTTCCAAAAGTGAGCTTGTTTTGTTCCAAAAGTGAGGTTTTTTTCCAAGGACCTGGGAGATATTTTGACTGTGGCTCTCGTGACCAGTAGTTCCTTTATTGCCTTGCTGAGATGGGACCTGCTGAAACCTTCACTGTGTAACAACAGCTGAGACTAAGGGGTGGACTGAATAGTTGAAAAGTTTAGACAGCAGTTTGTCAGCTGTTCTTCTCTTGACTCAGTTGTTTCCTACTGATTAACTTCCTTCTGTTCTCCCGACTGAGCCCAATCCCTTGCTATGACAGCCTAGTGTGTCAGGGAATCCTGTCCTGGCATTAACAAGCACTGTTTCAGAGCGTAAATCCTCCCACTGCTTCTGAGAAACCATCTCATAATCTCACCTCAGGTTCTCAGAAGGATTCTCCTAATCTCTAGTCTAAATTTATTTCAGTTATTTACTTCAACTCTTTCGTGTTGCTTTCTGTCTGTCCACAGAGATCACTTACAAAGGGCAATCATGTCCCCTCTTCATTTTGCATTTCTGTTTCCAATTATCCTTTTCTTGCTTCTGTTACAGTGATGCTGTCTCTTTTGTCACAACTAACCTGAGCAGAATTGTGTTGTGTGCTTATTGACACTTCTCCACAGTCACATACAGCAGAATGAATAATCCGTTATCTCAACAGTAAAAAAAAAAAATAATGTAGGATTGTATCAGCTTTTTATAGCTTCCTGTTCTTTCTCATCTTCTCTCATTTCCCATTAATAAACTCTCAAGATCTAGCAATAATTTTTCTCTGTAGATGTACATTTCTTGGCACTTGCATGACTACACCTTTTTAATTTCTATTATCCCAGTAGTTGAGCAGGTCTGTTTCTTCCTGTCTGACATTTTTCTCCTCGGTTTATTGACAGCACTTCCTTACTTGCTGCCAAACCAAATGATCAATTTCCTACCTTTTGTGCCAGGGTCACTGATGAAAATATCAAGTAAAATTAGTCCCAATGCTGATCCTCAAAAAATACATCTGAAGTGGGCTTCCAGACAGGAAGCTCTTCCTATCATATGATCTATTCCCATATGCCTTTTAATGGGATCTTTTGAACCTGACAGCTTTTTAGCAATTCCATCTTGTTCTGTTTTGGTAAAAATTCTCTGTGAGGCTCAGAATATGCAATGCTTTACTCAAGTCCAGAGAGATGAGAGCATGAGCACTGCCGGTGGTGGGACCCCTGAAGGTCATGTAGTCACCTGAATATGGGAAAGAACCTCTTTACTGTGCAGTGACCAAGCACTGGAACAGATTGCCCAGAGAGCCTCAAGAACTGTCTGGACACAATCCTGTGATGAGCACTCTGGGATGAACTTGCTTAAGCAGGGAGGGTGGACCAGATCACCCAGTGTGGTCCCTTCCTACCTCACCATTCTGTGATTCTGTGAATCCCCCTGCCAAGGCAGGGTCACCTGGAGCAGGTGACACAGCAACACAGGTGGATTTTGAATGTGTTCAGAGAGGGAGATTCCATGATCTCCCGGGACAGCCTCTTCCAGTGCTCTGCCAGCCTCAGTGTAAAGAAGTTCTCCCTCATGTTGAGGTGGAAGCTCTTGTGTATTAGTTTATGGCCACTACTCCTTGTCCTGTTGTTGGACACCACCAAAAAGAGTCTGGCATCATCCTCTTGGCACCTGCCTTTCAGATATTTATCTGCATTAATGAGATCCTCTCTCAGACTTCTGTAGATTAAACAGGCCCAGCTCCCGCAGTCTCTCCTCATCAGAGAGATATTCCAGCCCCTTAATCATTTTTGTGGCCTCCACTGGACCCTCTCCAGTAGCTCCTTGTCTTTCCTGAACTCTGGAGCCCAGAGCTGGACATAGGGACTGAGCAGAGAGGGAGGATCCCCTCCCTTGACCTGCTGGCTACACTCTTCCCAAGGCACCCCAGGATATCATTTTCCCTCCTGGTCCCAGGGCACACTGCTGGCTCATGGCCAAATTCTCATCTGGTTCTTCTCTGCAGAATTGCTCCCCAGCAGGTCAGCCCCAACCTGTCCTGGTACTTGGGGTTATTCCTCCCCAGGTGCAGGACCCTCCACTCGCCCTTGTTGAACCTCATTTGGTTTCTCTCCACCCAACTCTCCAGCCTATCAAGGTCCTGCTGAATGACAGCTCAGCCTTCAGCTGTATCAGCCACTCCCTCCAATTTCATCTCATCAGCAAACTCACTGAGGGTACAGTCCATCCCCTCATCCAGGTCATTGATAAAAATATTAAACAGGACTGGTCCCAAACCTGTACCCTGGGGGGTCACCACTTGTGACCTTCTGCCAGCTGCATTTAACACCATCCACCACCACTCTCTGGGTTCATACTTATTTTAATAAATGTTCCCTGCATTGTCATCCCGCATAATAAGACAGGTAGAGAGAATATTTTAAATTTTGATTCTGGAAGATAGTTCAGAAAATGCATATCTTTCTTTGCCCTCTGTTTCCTTTGGGATCATCTTTTACCCTCTTATGTTTTTCTTACAAAACCAGGAGATCAGGACCCCATTCCTCCTATGTTTTGTCAGACTTGCCTGAGGAGATGCCAGATTCTCTAGGGCAAAATATGCCTCTAACTATGTGCCTGAACTGGGTCTATTTTTTGCTTAGTGATAGTAATCAAAGATAAAAATGTTAACCCCACCTCCTTCTTTGTTTACTGAAAGAGATGAGCTGATATCAGGAAATACAAGAATTAGGTTTTAAAGTATAAATTAGCATGAAGTTAGCACAAAGACAATGTACTGGTAAGAACTAGGGCTTTGTAATAATTTTGCAAAAGTTTCTGTGTAATAATGTGCATAGTAAAACTTGAAAAGTATTTAAAAAGCAATGAAATGATATTATTTTTTTAAGAGATGTATTTTTTTTATTATTTTTTTTTTTAAATCCCAGCCATGGAAGTAGAAAATGCAGCATCATATCCAAAGGTGCACGGAAGGAACAAGCTATAATTTTAGTATGTTATGAGAAAGATAAAATACATCTTCCAAAACACCACAGAAATCATTCCCTTGCAGTTGTGTCTGTGGCTTATATGGCTCGAACATTCCAAACTCTATTTTGTAGCATCCTTGATGTTTCCTTCTATCTCATAAATGCCCACTAAAATAGAAGCAGCTTGTATTTTCAATTCAGGGAATGGCAGTTATGTGCCAGGATCAGATTGCAAATCAGTCATATTTTTGTGCTATACTTCTGCAGGTTGAAGTTTTATCTAGTTTCTCTCACTTAGAAAACTTCTGACTCTACAACCTGATATTCTCCTTAATTCAATCTGAAACTTCACAAGAACCACTTAATCCACAAACAAGTGAGTGTATTAATGCTATTCTGAATTATCTGAATTGCCCATTCATCCAAGGGTAGAGAGATTTTTCCAGGAGGAAAAAGCTTTTTAAACAAATAAGGGTAATTACCTACTGATCATTTATCTAAGAAAGCAATACAAGAAAATAGCCTTAAAATGCTAAAACCCAAACATGAGTATAATTTGTGAAACCATGCTAAACCATTTCCCTGAAAACTTTTAATTTATATGCTTTTGGTTCTCATAGGTTTTCTCACATGCAGCCTCTGAAATCTTGATACCCTGATGTCCCTGATGCCACAGGAAGCTCCTTAATTTTCAGATGTAACAATCTGGGCATAATTCATTCTAGACATGGGTGAAAAAACAGCTTCTCACTCCTTCAACTCGCTGAAAAATGAGGATCAGTGAGAAGAAGTGTGGACACGATCTGGTTGTAACTGGAATAGATGCTGGAAGTAGGAAGGATGAAATGGATCCTGCAACATGTGAAAATATCAACAACATTGCAGGGACATTTTCAGTCACCCAAGTGATCTTCTTTACTTCAAGTGTTTCATTTTTGGATTATTTAATGCTTTTAACTTTGTATTAATTTGCCAATTTAAAAGTTAAAAAGCAATTTGACTTGGAAAATTGAAGAATATTAGTTGTAGACTGTCAAAAAAGAAAGAATTTTCATCCTTGTTCAGACAACTTCTGCATGCCACAAATTTAGTAGACTCAGAAATGTGTATATGTCTTTATCTTAATTCCAGATCCTTTGGTATGGCACAAACAAAAGATTCTGAAAATTGCATGTAAATGTAAACTACAGTTTAGAGGGAATTTAAGTTCCTAAGCCTACAGATCATTCTGCAGAAATTCCTCTTGGCCAGTTCAATAGCTGACAGAAGGTAACGATTCACATCACAGATTCACACACCTGCCTGTGGACCATCTGTGTGCAGTGGTGCTTTCACTCCTGTCCTGCTCACGAGGGATTTGCTCAGCACATTCAGTCCAGTGTAGAGAATCAGCTGTCAGATCATACTCTGGCATCTACCTCATGTGAGCCAAATGGCTCTCCCAGCTCCACTGTGTGAGCAAAACTCAGTAGCCTAAATACAGGAGTCTGGCATTGCTTGATGTGTTGTGGAGCGTCCAAGGCAACTGCACAGGGGCTTTAAAAAAATAACACAGGACCTAGAGGTGACTGCTGTACTTCTGGAGCAGCAGCTGGAGTCTAGAGGAGCTATTTTAAGGATTCTCATAGTAGATGCACAGATTGTGACAGGACAAAGGGCAATAGTTTTAAACTAAAGGAGGGCAGGTTTAGATTAGATGTTAGGAAGACATTCTTTACTGTGAGGGTGGTAAAGCACTGGACCAGGCTGTGCAGAGAAGCTGTGGCTGCTCCATCCCTGGAAGTGTTCAAGGACAGGTTGGTTGAGGCTTGGAGCAACCTGGTCTGGTGGGAGGTGTCCCTGCCCATGGCAGGGGGGTTTGGAACTAGATGATCCTTAAGGTCCCTTCCCAACCCAAACTATTCTATAACTTCGTGATTCTGTGGTTCTAGATGCCTGTGTATTGGCAATGAAGTTGCTCCTCCTGACTCTGTTATTTGTGTGAGTTCAGATGCTCAGCTCATACCTGTCTGGTGTCGTCAGGTGAGCTGAAAGCTGCCCAAAGGGACTGTAGGTTTGCTGTACACACTTAGATAGAGTTTGGAGGCAATGCCTACAGGCACTGCTTTTAACCACCTTTTTCCTACCTAAAGCCATTTTGGATCCACAGAGCAGCTGTTCAACTTGAATCAGCTGTTTTTGGTGTGCGTTTCTAATACCACTGGAGATGCTTTAAGGCATCCCACCTGGCCTGAGGGTCTCCCATACAATCTTACATTGAAGGTAGCCATGGTCTTGTGTCTTGAAAAACCCAGATGAAAGAGAGGATAATTTAATCATTCTTTTACATTACATCATTATTTATTTTTCCTCTTGCCTTGTCCATTCTGTTGAATGTTGTTCATAATGAGGTTACCAGGTAGATTGAAGGGAGAGCAGGACTACAGAGAACTCAGGTCTGTGTTGAGCTGAATCACTGTACAGCAAAGTGATCCCAGTTGATAGGGCTGAAGAAGGTGAAACAAAGCAGAGTTTAGCTCTGGAGCCCAGATAAGACAACAGAATGGAGATGCTGATGTTATGGATTAATTCTGTTTTCTTATTTAATAACTTCCCACCTTATACAGAACATAATCAAACCAGAGGGCAGGACTGGGTACCTTGTCTTCTTCATTTTCCCAAACAACCAGAGATTTCTCTTTCTATAGGCAAAAAAACACTAAAAACCCAAAAGAAAGCCTTGATGCAACAGATGCAAACACTGAGAGCCACATGAACGCAAACATCTGCATGCACGTGTGTGTTGATACGTGAACAGAAAATCCTGGATTGTGTGGCACAGTGCTCTGAAAAAAACAGGGGAAAAATAAAAATTCAAATATTCAAGTTGCAGAAACCACACAGGGACTGACTTCCCTGCCAGCTCCGTGCCATCAGTATGCAACACCATCAGCAAGCTGCATGTCTGATCTCTTTTACAAGCTTCTGGGACAGCTGATAAAAGTTTGAAAATAGATGTGTTTTTTCATTTTCATGGTGAAATTTATGTCTTGCACAGTTTACTTCCAATGCAAAAGAAATATAAAACATGCAAACACAACCCATGAAGGAGCATAAGCAGATCTGTCTCCTTTTAGTGGTTTTTTAAGCTCTGTAGCAGCACTTTGTGTGTTCAGTTGCACCTGTGATGCATAATGAGGCTCCGTATTCACACCTGCATTTTGTCAGAGCTGATTTAAACTGCATTAAAGCCCCCATCATGGCATTTACACCTTCACTTTTACTGCTGTAATGTAAGAGTCTCACATTCAAAATCTCCTCTGTCATACCCAGTTTTCATGTAGCCTGTGTGACAGAAATCAGAGCAAGAGGTGTCACAGACATCAAGGCACACGTTCTGGTGCAGTTAAACTGCTCAGAAAGGTCTTATTTTAGTGTTTCCATCACTCCTAGACACCAGCAGAATTGGAGAATTGCATTTTATTTGCATTTTTTTCCATTCCTATAAGTTTCACAGGGAAAAAAAAAAAGCTAATGAAGGCTATCAAGCTTTAGGCATTTGATTGTTTTGCCATCGATATAAGGTTTTGTTATTTTGACAGGTTTATATTCACCCTGATAGAGAACAGCAGTAACTTGCTTATTCACATTGGTGAACTTGGAAAATTACTTTTTTCAAACAATCTTTCCTCCTTCTGGTTTTTGAGCATTAGGCATTGATTACAAACTGCCACACTGATATTTATTCTTATTGGTAAAATATTTTCTTTTTTTTTTATTTTTTTTTTTTAATAAACTCCAGAGTTTACAAAGTTGGGGGGGAAGCAAGATTACTTTTTTTCTCCTTCAGATACTTGCACATCTTGTACATGTACAGGCAGAGCATATCTTGCCATTAACTTGAGTAGCTCTGAATTCACAAGACAGGCTTAATAAAGATTTTTCAGCCCTGTCAATATGTCAGGAGGACTGGCTGAGGAGATTGTCTCTGAGGGCTGCCTGCTGCTGAGTCAAGGTCACTCACAATTATTTTCCAACACAATAAGGAAGTTCCAACTTCTTTTTTTTTCTTTTTTTTTTTTTTTTCCTCTTTTGCATGGGAATGAAACACCTTCCAAGGTTCAAAATCAAAGGTTCCACTCAAAGGTTTTGGAGTTCAAACCAAAGGCTGATACTTCTATGTCGAGATCAGGGCACATATCAGAGATCAGAGGTGTGAGAGGTGTAAATCCAGGTCTCCTGACTGCAGTTTTCAGTCTGGCTTCCAGCATCTCAGGAAGCCCTCCTGGTTTTCCTTAGGATAATAATAATTTCCAAATGAAAGTTGCAACAAAACTGGTGCATAAAAAAGTTTCTTTGTCAAGCAATCAGTGTTTTGTCACAATTCTCTTGAGTTTAATGAGATATCCAAGCAGCTAAACAGAAGCATAAGTTTTCCTTGCCAATTTGCAGCAGTGATACCATCCATCATGTCACCAAGAACTGTGAATGGCCAAAGAACAGAAATTAAAGATGAAAGAAGCGTATGATTTATTTATTTTGATTTTTACAAGCTGTAATAGAAGAAAGTCTAAGCGGTGTCCCTTTGCCCTTGGAGAAAAAAATCCATGCAGGGAAAAATAAAACTAAAATAAACCCCATGAAGGAAGATACAGACCTGCCTTCAGTTCTAAGAGATCCAGTGATCTGATCCTGTGACAGATACATGGAAAGAAATCATTGATTGGCCTGCCCTGATCACAACTGATCCCCCACAACAACAACTGTGCATTAACCACCATTAACTACCCTCTGTCTTGAAAAGTGGTAATTTGGAGACAGACCTGTGGACTGTAGTGGAAAAATCTCTCACTGTGAACTGCAAATATTACTTAAAATACAACTAAAGTGCTAACCTAGTCCTTAGATGTATAAAAAAGGTATCAAAATTCAGATGTGTGTGGTCTTTCCTTTAGGTCTAGCACTGCAGGGAGCAATATGGTCTCAGTCTGCATTGGTGAAGATATTCCATAAATGCTGAGGGAGTATGTCAATAAACCTTTTGATTATAGATCCAAAGATCTCCTGTCTGAGAAGTTATTGCTTTACCATGGAAGGCTGGCATCTGTCTGTGGAAAGTGGATCTGCTGACGAGTAAGGGTAGGAGCTGATTTACAGGAGCAGGTTTATTATGGTCAGATTTACAGCTTAAATAAGAATAAAACACAGGAGTTTGGGATATAAATTAGACATTTTTCTCAGTAGGAGATAAAAAGAAAATAGTTCCCAGAAAGAAACTCCAGAAAAGCTCACTGAGATTCTAGACTCAGATTTGCTGGGATCCCTTCAAATGAGATTATATTGTCAACCACCAGCCTTTGGTTTGTTCTTGCAAGACATTCTGGCTTTTAGGGAAAGAAGGGTCTGGGCTGCTTTAGCACAGCAGTTTCTTCTCAGCTTAGTAATTTGGAACCTGTGAATTGCTTTCAGCATATTTGTGGCATCCAAAAATCAGCATTAACAGAGGAGTTTCAGCTAAATTTCGTGTTTCACGGTTTCAGCCTATTACCTGAAGGGGTCAGCAAGGCACTTAGTTTTCTGTCTGCTCTATCTTTCTAATCTCCCTAAGCTTTTCACAGTCACTGCCATAATCCTGTTGCTGATACAGCCCTAAAAATGATACTGTCCGTGTTTAGTCAGGGGATTTCAGTCTCAGACGACTGTGTAGTTCTTGCACCTACAGGTAACTTATTTACCTGATATCTTTGTAATCTGTCTTCCTTTTGCACTACCTACTTTTGATACTAATTTGTGTAAATTTTTGGAATATTTTGATGATTATGAGCCTCCTATTAAGTTCCTGAGATATCTTGCAGGTTAATTCAACCCTCAGTTAAAACCAGATATTCCATTTCCCCACCCTTTTTACCATTATTTGCACAGGATCATGTGTACATGTAGTTTTGGTCTCATTTATATATGTCATTTTAGTCTTTTGCATATATATGTGATCTTGCCTCTTTTATGTGTCCCTCCACAAAGGAAATTTAGGCATGGAGTCACTTTTTCATTTTTTTTTTTCACTGATTTTTGAGTAGGTGATACTGTCACAGGTTCATCCATTAGGAAAAAGTTAAGCCAAATGATGGGGGTTTATGACCAAACAAACAGTTTCCTCAAACTGTCCTTTAAAACTGGAACTGTATCCTGTTTGCTGGGAGTGCCAACAACGCCGCCTTTCTTCCCTTTAGGAGGAGAAAGTGAGGGATAAGCATTATTTAAACTGAAGGTGTGTGTTCACCCACCCTGTTGGGATTGCCCACAGGCACACACACAATCTGGTGTTTAGAAAAGGATTTCCAACAGATGGAGGAGGGAAGTTGTGGAAATGGTTTTAGAAGGAAATAATAGGAATGAGAAACAGCTTGATTTTAAGGGAGAGCTCGATGGTATGGAATGTGCTTTGTGGAACTTGCTGTATGAAGACATGTGTTAAACAGGCCAGGAAGCTGCTTACAGCCCTTTATCCCTGGCCAGAGGACACAGAGGCTTGTAGAGACCCAATGGCTGGGCATGTGTACCCCTCAAAGCTGGGAAGGAATGGGCTGACTCCAGGACTGCAATAGCTGCCAAGCCTGAGGACCTTCCTGCTGGTTTTGCACCACTCCTCAGTGGTTTAACTACTGGAAAAATTATGGCTGGAAACTGGAAAAACTGGACAAAATTATAGCTTATGCTTTAACAGCCTGAGGTTCCAGGAAGGTGTGTGTTGGGAGAGTTGTGTTGCAGAATACCCTTTAAGTCAGTGCCTGAGAAAAGGAAAACTGGGACCTTGATTATTTTACTGTTTTCAGGTGTTTCAAAATATCTTTTAAATGCTCCCATAATGATATTCTGCTCACTTGTAGCATAATTAAGGCATTTTATTATGATCATTGCCTGATATTAAATATTTACTTTCCACTCGAACACAGACCCCATACTGGATAGATCCCCCATATTGAGCAACCTATACAGAGTTATGGTGTGGTGGAAATCACAATGCACAAAGCAGTTTTCCTGGTTCTGTGATAATGTTTCTAAACCAACACTGGAAATTTTTCTAAAAAGGAACATGTCCCATAAGACTGTGTTCACATTGAAGTACAGAGTGAGTGTTTTATACTTTGAATACCTTCATGTTTTAAATATACTATATATTTTGAATCAAATTGAAGAGCTCTCAGAAGAAAAAGTGAAAGCTTCTACTTCTAAAGTGTTGAATGCTCTCCTGCTGATTTTTGTATGACTGGACAAAAGAAATCAAAGAAGAGAGATTAAATTTCAAACAAAAACCCCTTTAATTTTGTCCCCTTACAATTATACTTATTTTCAGTAGCATTTTATGCATGCTTTCAGTTACATGTCATTATCCATAGCATATCATACTTCTGAAATGGGAATTTGGAATGGATTTGCCTTTTAATGACATTCTCTGGCAACTCCAAACATACCTATAACAAAACATTAATTAACATTTTTCTAAAAATGAGAAATTATTTAATGCCTTTGATGGCAGAAAGTGGTGCAGAATAAAGACACTTGACAACACTTTGCAGGATGCAACCATAGGGAAAAATTGTGTGAGACCTTCTCTACTCTTAGCTATCCCTGGTATTTATTCCAAATAAAACACACTCCAGATATTACAGAGAAAGAAAATCATGTCCTACAGGTGTTATTTCCCCAGTGATAAAGATTTGCCTAACTGTGTAACATCATTCACTCATATATATTGCTAGAATGGCTCCAACTCCCATTGAAAGATTTCTCTGAGATCTGACTGGGAATTTGGCATGGGATTTGGTTTCTGATGGAAAATACACTGCTAGAAAAATATATAGCAGTTTGAAAAGATCTCTTGTCTTCATTTTCTGCCACCAGGGCAAAAAAAAAAAAATTGACAATATTCTTCAAAACTGGCATATAGGAAGATAAATTTTTAGTTTAAATGAAAAAAAAAAACCAACCTGGAATGGATTTTTAAGAATCCATTTTCAGGGAAAAAAAATTTTGTAACAGTTTCAAAGTAAAAATAAATAAAAGTAGAATATTTTTCGGAGAGGGAGATTTAAATTGTTTGCTGTCTTTAGTTTCCATTGACTCTGCTGAACTTCAGATTAGGTAGAGAGCCGGTCCCTGTACCTAAGGTGTGATTCAGGCTTCAGCTCCTGCCCCTGCTTCATTAATTAGTTGTGCTGTGAACAATCCAATTAGAGAGATAAGCAAAGAAGCTGTTTAGAGACCTCTATGTTAAGCATCACAATAACTAAGTAGTCCTGTGGGCATCAAAGCTAATGTAACCTGCCTTACTGTGGATTTCTGTCTTTTACTTGATTCACTAGTTCACCAAATTGTACTGAGGTGTAAACTCACAAATATCTGATCTTAAACCTTCCTCTTACTGAGTTTCTAGATTTTTGGTGACTTCTGAGACACTCACTGTTATTTGAAATTGAGCTGAATCCAGCCACTGTGCTCAGAATTAGGGACTGAGAGAAATTAAGAGCAGTAAAAAAAAAAAATTAATAAAAAATAAAATTTACAATCATGCCTTTATTTTAAAGGCAAACTCCACGTCAGTCCCTACCAGATATTCTGTGTCATCTTTGTTCCCTTAATTTACACTCAAGCTTAGGTTTCATGACCAACTCTGCAGTTTCTCCCTGCAAAGGATCAGGTGGAGCACAGAGCTGAGCTAATGAGAACTCACAGTTCTTAAAATGAAGGCAGGACTATCCCTCAGTGTTTGCACAGTTCTTCATTAGAACACCTGGGATTGATTTCTGGATTAGTGCAAATAGGATGAACCTGTACTGCCCTGCCCACCAGTCTACGTGATGTTATGGTGGAAGATTCACCATTTTTCCTGAAAATGAGACAGGAAAGTATTCAACTTTTAGCATCAGTCAAGTGAGGAAAATAAAAGTGTGTGAATTTGGCCCTTTGGTTAAGTACATGGGATTAAAAACAATACTGGGATTCACTCCTTGGGTTTTCTGTTGTCCTCAAATTATGTAGTAAAAAGTCGTTGGTCTGAACAAACATTGGACAGGAAATCTGAGAGTGTGGATTTCAATCAGAATCTCCTGTCTGAGTGTCTGAATAACACCAGTCTCCACAATCCATCTTTCTTCCATTCTTGGACACACAGAGCCAGGTCTACAGTGCAATCAATCATGGTTTGATGAAGGGGAAGAGAACTAATCAGTTTTCTGAAGTGCTTCCTGCTGAGACTGAATGCTTGGTCCAGGTACCACATTTTTCAGATGAAGGTTAGGCACCAATGGTAGCCACAGCTCATTGGAAAAAAATGACTAGAAAATAAAAGGGTATGAAAAGCACACTCAAATCAAAGCTCTGTAACTACCTGCACATCATGTAATCCCTTTAATAAAGTTATGAAGCTCTGAATTAATGTTAGTGAGGCTGACTGAGATTTTGACAGTACTAAGAATCTTACAGAATGTCCCCAGAAGATGAAAGGAAGATGAGTTGAATGGAAATTCACAACTAGATAAAAGTTTAGGAAGAGCCACAGGACGTGACCACATCCTGTGAAGAGAGTGCTGTGCTATGAACTCTTGAAGCAAAAAAATGATAGCAGTCAAGTAACCTGTTATCCATCCTGGTTCAGCAGTGCTAGGAGTAGGATGGACAGTTGTGTGCTGATTTTATAACTCCATTTATCACAATCCTCAAGCATGTGCTTAACTCTATAACAACATGGATAGTTGATTTACCAAAGGTGAGCATGTGGTCAAGTTCTCTGCTGAGCCAGAATGCTGCAAAGGACCTAATTTGTCATATTATTGTTATTAAAAACACACTGACACTTCTTCCCCAGTTGCACACCATATGAGTGGATTGCACAGCACTTTTGCCCTTTGGAGCCATAGAATATAACACCATGGTTCAGTCCTGCCTGTGTTTCCTTCTCCTTACTATGGAGTTATTGAAGTTTATAAGAATATTTATTTGGTTCTTTCTAAGAAAGCAGCAATATCAGCAGGAGTTTTTCAACTCCTGATTCTTCTGTTAGGGAGGTTCTTATTTTAGGTTGCCTCGTAAGGTCAGTTTGGAAGAAGGTGATGAGCATTTCACTGTTTAAACACTTCTATGTGTGTGTTCTGCTTGCTCCTCACTCCAAAAATGCTGTCACAGATGATTAAATAATATGTACCAACGTTTAACTGGGTGAAGAACAAGACAGTTGTAGTAGACTTTTGAGATTATATTGATTCATATTGATTACATCTCCCAGAGGAAAGAAAGGAAGAAGACAGAAAACAGACAGTGAAGTCTCTATACAAATTTTCAATGGGAGTGAAACTGTTTCACCAGTTTTATGAGGGAATTTCTGCTCTTTTCCTAGCTAAACAGCCAAAAAGATAAGTCAGAACTGACAGAGCAAGATATGATTATTATTATGTATATGTTCCTTCATATTGAGAAGAAGAATAAAAGCAGAAAAATCCTTTTACAGTATAAGTCTAATGGGAGGATCCAACAACTTTAGAACAGAATTCAGATAGAGTATTTCCTATGATCCTTAATGAAAGCAACAGCAAATAAGAATACTGACTGTGAGGAACTGAAAAGCTGAAAGGCTTAATGTCAGCCTGAAAGAGTTAATGCCTCAAACACTCTGCAGAAGAGAACAGGAATGTTACCATGCCAACTAGATAAGGTTCCATTCAAAAAGAGGGTCATGTGAACGCAGGACAGGGTTTTCTGGGACCAAATTCCTTATCTTGGTTAACAATCCCTAAAACCAAGGTGCAGAGAGACCCTCCAACCCCCTTCTGAGAAGCCTGAGAATAGCAAATTGTGCATGTGTGGGGATAAATAACACAACTGAGGAGCGGGGGGGTGCGCCCGCCATCCGCAGGAACCGGACCAAGGATGGCTCTGGGAACTGGATCTGTTTTATTTCTCTATTTTCCTCTCTTTCCTTATTCCTTTCCTCCTCTCTTTAAAAGTTTAAATCTCTGTTCAGCCTGTCCATCAAAAGGTTAAAGGTCTAACTCACTGCTGCTGTGGGCTGCTCAGAGCAGTTTAATCTGCGGGCTGTTCAGAGATGTTTAAAGCGTTTCCACCACAAGCCGTTCAACCTGTCATAAGGTTTAAATCATTGCTGCCATAAATAAAACTTCCTATTTGATTGTTTGGTGTTGTTTCTCCTTAATTTATCCCAAGGATAAAGCCCAAGGTTGCTATCCCAGAGCTGGCGGTCTGGGACCGCCCTCATGGCACCAGACAGTGACCTTGATTCTCAATTAAATTTAAATTAATTAATTGGGAATTGTGTCACCCTCCTATCATTACGCTGCCTACAATGTACCCTTTCTGTTTAAGGCACCCATTTCCAGTAAATTTACAGTAGTTTCCTGTTTTGAGCTGCATCCAGAGGTTTATAAACAAATACTGAAGGGAATTAAGTGAGCATGATGGGGTAGGTGGGACAACAATCCACCTGACATTATGGAAATGGATGAATCTCTTCATTATTCACTTCAGAATGCAAGTTTTCTGGGGATTTTGGTCTAAAGGTGATGCAGCTTCCTTTCCTTCAAGAGTTTTTGTTTTTGTTTTTGTTTTTTTTCTATTTTCTCACAAGTTTTTATTCGTTGGTTTTGGCACAAAGAATGGAGCATGGGAGAGCTCTCCAGGAATGCATAACGTCTTTGCCCTTTTGATCCTGATGCTTTCTGTTGCTGCAAAGGCTATTTTCTGTGAACATGTCTTCTAACAGAAGTTTCAGAATTAGATTTTAGAGGGCACTGGGTACATACCTGACCCTGTTGAAGTGAATGGTAAAACTCTCACTGGTCTTCTGTGGGCTAAATTTTTTTATAGAATCACAGAATGGTTTGGATTGGAAAGGACCTTAAAGGTCATCCAGTTCCAACCATGCCCCATGGAGAGAGAGAACTTCTACTAGACCAGGTTGCTCCCAGCCCCATCCAACCTGGCCTTGTGTTTATTTTTTTCCAGTTTTTCACAATGAAGCCTGAAACCATTTATTTCTCCCTCTTACTCTCTTCTCTCTGTGGGAGCACGGGAGAGTGAATTTGTTACCACTGAACTCAAAGTTGATTATCCTGTCCTGTCCTTAATGGACTCCTTACAAATAGTACAAAATAGGTAGAAAATTCCCCTGTTCTCCCTCAACAGCACTTGATACCCTTGTCAGATACATGTTACCTTACAGAGGCAAGAGAGGAAGAAAACATGACACTTTTGTCTGCATGGAGAAACTAAAGTGTCACTGTGGTCCAATGCTCTGCTTCTGTTTAGTAGAGGTTGGGACTAACTTAAAAAATTCATAGGAAGGTACACTGTAAATTGGGCATATTAATCTTTTTCTTTAAGGGATCAACAGAGATCACTTTGAGAATTTTGTTAGTAGTAATATTCTTACACTGACAATGGAAAGAATCATTTGCCAATGTAAGTTTGGGATTTTTTTTTCTGTATAATTATGAGGAACAATATTTCAGAGCCCAACACTGGGATACTTCTATTTCATGCCACAATAGCTCACAGTCTATTCCACCATGAATTTTTCATCCCAAGACAATCTGGGCATTTTTACTTCAGCACAACTTCCAAGAGGACTTCTCTTTGGGTAAAACTTGGGTAAAAAATCACTGATTTTTGTAGTTCTAAAACAGCATTGAGACCCTATTTTATCTTTTTCTTTGTCAAGTGCAGCACAAAGATTCTCGTACTTTAAAATCCCCCCATAAAACAGCTAAACCCACACAAATGAAAAGATCAGGCATGAAAACAACCCAAATTTACTAAAACTATCTAATGGAATTTCATCCTACAGCTAGGTTACCAACACAGATTAATTAATCCTTGTGCCACTGAAGTTAGTTACTGTGGATGAAGACAAGTCAATCGCCTGAAACTGTGCTGAGAGGATTGTTTCTCTGTGCCAATGTTTGTTAGATGTGCCTTGAAATGTCAGGCAGAGTCATTACCGTGGGGGCTGCATAAGTAACCTTTTCTGGGATGGTGTAAGGGAAATTGAGGTTATAAAGGCAGTCAAGTCCTCCACTGAGCTGACTAATGCAGCGCTTATTTCTCATGGCTGTGAGAAAGTCCTCTATCATTTCAAATTTGGGTTCAGAAATTTAAAATCTTCACATAGCTCATACGCAGAAAATCCTCTTGCTTAGCTCTGTCTGAGGCTAAAAACATTGGATCTTACCTCCAACACCAAAAATCCCTACGATAATTCAAATCAAAGAAATGAAAACACCTCCTAAACTAAAGGGTCATGCGTCTGTAAGAGAATTATACAATTTTTTTACTGACTTTTAACTGGAAATATTCTTTAAAATCAAACTTTTTTTTCCCAGTAGAATGTGTCCATTTTGCCAGACCGTTAGTTAAGAAAAAGATTTGCTCAGGTATCTCCCATATCGACCCATTTCACACGCTTATTTTAAACCCAACAACCTCTACACAAATAACCCCCACAACAGTGTAAGTGCAAGAAATAGGGGTAAAGCAGCCTGGTGACAATAATGTCCAGCAGAGTCAGAAGAAACCCTTTCCAACAGCTTCCCTGCCTTCCTCAGGGTGATGTTGGTGTATTATCTGACATCACTTCCAGTGTTCTGAGTTCATATCTTTCATGGACAGGGACTTAGGTCTGTGTCCACCCTGTGTTAAACACCTCACTTAAGGGCTGTGTTAGTTAATATTATATATTGTCTTTTCCTGCACAACTGGCAGAGAGACCTACAAAGGCCAGTGCCTGTTTAGGGAGGACAAGTCTTGCTTTGCAATTCTCTCTTAGGACAAGAGAGGAAATTAGGGAGGAGCCCATCCAAGTTATAGTGAGGAGTGCTGGTCATAGATTTAAAAAAAAAATCAAAAGCAAGTCTCTTCAGCCAAATAAAGCTTTCAGGGCTATCTCAATATGATTTTTCTCCCTAGGTCTTGGAAAACAATCACCATTGCAACAGAATAGACAGTAAATAAAGGAAACAGTACAGAAGTGCAGTTGCAACTCTGTGGGGAGAGGGTGAGATTAAATAAAACTGAGTTCAGCCCAGGAAAATAATTTGAAGATGGTTTTGCACTCTTAGAAGAGCTGTGAGAAGAATGGAATGTATTGTGTTCATTTCCTGCATTGCAAATAAGATGCATATTCTCCTGAGTAAAAAATAAGTTGCATATTGAGCATACAGAGGAGTCCAATAGAGGGTTTGAAAAAACAGCATCAAGATAAAGTAAATGATGGTCTGTATGCCCATTAGTAGTAGAAACAGATGTGCCAACGTGGTTATGGAATATCTGCCTGTGTGGGGAGAAAAGTAAATGAATCTGGTAGGAATAAGAGAAACAGACAATCACTTGGGTGTAGGATGAAGGGATGTATGGAGTTCTTATGCATACAAAATGGAAAAAGGTATTTCACTACTGTTTGGTGGGAGTCAATTGGCTCATGCATTTTTGTGGCTGTGATAAATAGGAAAACACATGTAATTTTTTTTTGCTATTTTAAAACACTTACTTAAACACATATGTTTAAATTTATGGCTTATTGTCTTTTTTTTCAGTACAAGAATGTTTGATTACAGACAATTTGATTTTCTAATAAAAGCCTTCGTGGCCTGCCATTCTGTCAGCTTAAGAAAGTTGCAGAGGATGCCTAATTTAGAGGTTTAATTGATAGGGAAGGTTTGAATACAAAATTAGACCTTAGATGGTTTTTGTCAATATTTCTTCCTTTGCCTCAAAGTCCAACAAATGGAACTGTGTCTACTGAGGAATAACCTGTATTTAGCTGCTTGACTGAATGGTGCAACATAAACTCTTTGTAAAGTGCATAATTGAATTTCCTTTCTGCAAAAATGTTTTGCATGTGGAAACTCTGTACAATGGAATGGCATTTTTCTCTCATGAAAAAAAGAAAAAAAAGAAGCAAAAATATTTATACACAGTTTCCATTTCTAATATCATTCAGAATTCTCTAAGACTACATAATGTAAGAAGAGACTAACTGCTAAAGAGGAGAGATGGAGAGATTGAATGCAGCATTCTATTTTCTTTTCTAGTGTCCATAAACTGCTTCTGAACTCAAACTTGGATTTGCTGTTTCTCTTCATCTCCCTCCCTGCACTTTGCACTCCCTCCCAAATAACAGAAAATTTCCCTGTCAGGATCCCAAGGGCAACAAGGGACAGGTAGTAATGATAAAACAGATGACTTAATTAGCTGATATAATTTACTGAGCATAGGAAAAAAAAATATAATGAATAACTTGCAAGACACCACTTAAACACGGGATGATTGAAATTCTATAGAAATTGGTTGATGAGAAGTACAACATCCCAGCAACATGTGATGGCAGCCCAGAAACCAGACAGAAAGACATGGATCTGTTGGAGCAAGTCCAGAGGAGGCCACCAAGATGCTCCAAGGGCTGGAGCACCTCTGCTCTGGAGACAGGCTGGAAGAGCTGGGGTTGTTCAGCCTGGAGAAAAAAAGGCTCCAGGAGACCTTAGAGCACCTTCCAGAGCCTAAAGGAGCAACAAGACGGGTAGAGAGGGATTTTTGACAAGGGCATGGAGGGTTAGGACAAAAGAATAATGGCTTTAAACCGATGTTTAATGTTCACATTTTTAAATGTACCTTCTCATTCCCATCAACTAGTTGGAACTGGATGATCTTTGAGGACCCTTCCAACTGAAATCATTCCATGACTTTTCTCCAGTTTACTACAGTATCTGTCAGAGCAATGGTATGTGGAAATGCTATGTTATATTCCACCTTACAGTATCTCAGAATTAATTTTTACATTTACAGTAATTTTTTCACCCTGATTTCCATTTGATTTGGAAAAAAAACAAACAAGAAACCACACAAAAAACAAACAACAACAAAAAAAACAAACACCAAACCATCCAATTTCTAACTGCACTGAAGTTTCTTGAGGATGATATAGGATGAAAGATTTCTTCTGGTCCCCAACATGGCAGTTTTCTCTTTTCCCTCCCTCTGGGTTAAGAAATCTTCTCAGAGTGCAAGCAGACACTGAATTCAGATGGCTGGTCAAAGGAAATGGCACAGGAGAGGAAGGATGAAATACACATGAAAGGTCACAATAAAATTTTGATCAGATACACTTTGCTTCTCTGACCAACTAATTAGGCAGTATTTATTCAAGTTAGGAAGGTACATAGAGACAGGATAGGTTTGAAATGCAAGGAGGAGAGGGAGGCAGAATAATCAATACAGATATTTGTATTCTGCAATCAATGAAAATTGTACTTTCAAATCAGGGTAACATTGATTCTTGGATTGGTTTTTTTCCTAAAAGAGAAAACAGGTGAGAGATGCATGTGAAATAAAAGGCTGCATAATTTTACTTCTTTTTCTATGCCTGGTTGTTGTCTGGTGAATGAGCTGCTTTGAGTTCTCATCCTAAACTGTAGTGTGAGGAAACACTCCTGTGGCACCTTGGTCTATATATATTGTTTTTTTTCAATCTCTAACAGATCCAAATGACATGAGGCATCAGCTAGAGTTCAAAATCCAATCCATTTGTGCAGGCTATGAATTTATTTAGCTCTAGCTCTGTAAGTCCTTGGAACACATGTTTGGAAGGCAGCTGTTGCACAAGCAGCTCTGTTTTCTAAATAAATGATTAAGTTTGCAGCTGTCTTAAACCAATTCACCATTAGCATAAGGACAGTGCATACACCCAGGTCAGCTTTGAATCACCCTTTAATTTCCCCTGAATCTCTTCATTTTAATTTTCCTGTTTTATATCCAGCTTGATGCTTTCATTTGGGTGTTTGCTTCTTATTTCTTCGTTATTTTCTTTTAGAAAGGAATGCTTAGATAGAAACTATGTCATTAATTTCTAGCAATTAGCTCATCACTTGCTTAGGTTAATGTCTCTTTGGCATCTCTGCAGTGACCCATCAACTCTTTTTTTTCTTAATTTTTAATCAAAGGTTCTGTACTACTTTTTATATGATGCAGTGTAGTTAATATTCTTCAACTTTTTCTTCCCATTCATCGGACTTTCAACGACGTATAACCCCAAGAGTTATTGTACTATTTGCTCTGTAATTCACACATGACAAAAATCACGGCAGAGGTCATTGCACAAAGGAATACTGCAGTTAACAGGGAATTTTTGCTGATGGCAAGTTCAGTTGGTCACCAGTGTGGATTGCCCAGAAAGAGCAACAAACTCCCATTGCTTGAGCTTCACAGAACACATTGGACAGAAACGTGACAAAAACATCACGACTGCATTTGATCCTGTTGTGAGTGAAGGAGAGACCTGTTCATCAGCCACTTTTCTGTGTCTGTGGAGAGGGCTTGAGCATCCTTGAGGAGTAGTGCTGGATGATGGGAATGAAACCTCTTCAGGAGGCTTCCAGCACACCCTGGGAGTTTTATAGCTAACCATGAGATCTCATTAAGTTGATGTCTGTAGCTTCTGATGCCCTGACATATTTCTCAACCCTGTAGATCAGAGGCAAGTACAATTCAAGATTTCAAGTCTCAGATTTTTTGTTAATTGCTCCTCAGGGAACATTTGCCTCACAGCTTGAATGTAACTGAGCATCATGAACTTTGGATTAAAGAACATTCTTCTTCCCTCCCTTACAACAAGACAAGAGACACTTGGCTTTTGTAATCATTGGGATTCAACTGTTTCCTGTCTTCATTTTATTTAGCTAGTTATTTTTACTGATAAAAAAAAAAAGGCCATAGTTTTTTTTATTTTTATTAGGAAAAAATGAATTATTATTGTCTTCTAATTACAAAGGGAAACCTCAGAGATATCTGGTGATGAGCAAAGTGAATACCCATGCAAGGAGAGATGGGATTAGGGTGTTAGTCATCAATGTCCTTGCATTCCCTCCAGCAACACCAGTTCAGTGTTTGCAGAGGCAGCCTGTGACTTTTTGTGAAAGCAAGAGCTGTGGATGACAAGCAAATTCAGCCTCAGTACCCACATCCTGTGGAGTCAAAGCCTCAAGTGAATCCTCAGTGTGGAGGGAGTTTTGGTGCTGAAGACATTGACGTCAGTTGAACAGGAGTTTTCACTACTCAAAGAGTGAGTACTGTTACACTGCATTAAATCTGTTTATTTCCTATGAGACACTTACTTGTTTTGGGGGAGAAATTCATAGCTGAGAAGCAACTCCTCCATTCCAAGCATTAACCTTAGTCACTGCTTCTACTGCTGTCAAAACAACCCCTCCACTCAGATCAGATCAGCTCTTCTGTTTGTTTACCACAATTTTCTGATTTCTTGACAATTACCTGTTTAAATTGGGCAGTATCACTGCATGAGGGACTTTGGTATTTAAGTTAATAATCCATTTGATTCACTCACTAGAAGATTTTGTATTGGTCTGGGAATGTTCACAGTCTGATTCAGTCCATTTTCGTGCTTGCTGCAGTCACAGTCATGCTCCTGGCTCAGTCACTTCATGTAGCATCATTGCATTCTTTAGGTCTCCACATTGCCCATAAACACGCAAGTTTCTTTAGTGCTCTTCTCCTCCTTGTAAACATCTCATTATTTCTCACCCTTATGGGCCCCGATGTCTGAAGTTGTCCTCATTGAAATTTCATTTTAACTCTCCTCTAATTTTCTTTTGAAGATGCAAGTACTCTGCAGAACTAATGTTTTTAACACTTTTAATTGTGTTATATGTGCTGGAAAAAAAACCCTAACTAAAAACAAAAACAACCTTCTTGATCATACTCCCTGGTTAGTATTTTTTTTATCGGGACTTAAATCCCTTGCTTGTCCTATTAGGATGGAAGCAGTCCAAATTAGAGATGCATTAACACTGTGATATGATCACCTAATTAATTGCTGATAGGCCCTTGGAGATTGTTTGTTTTTTTGCTCTAATTATTCCTGAGGATAATATTCCTCTCCCCTTCAAGTTATGTATTTACTACATGCAACAAGTCTTTTAAAACTGGACAGTAATTGAATTTTCCTTTCTCAATAATATTGACCCAATCCATAGACAGATCTAAATTTTCCCACTCACCCATGTACATCGTAATTTATACTTGTGTAGAGGTACTGTGCTTTTTAATTAATTCTTCATTCAGTATGAACATACACCCTTCCCAATTGTGGTTGAATCTTGTGTTACATCTGATTAAATCTCATTAGCACGATTCTTTACAGATCTTCAAATCACAGGTTCTCTGCTTAGTGTCCTGTTGTGACCAGACCAATCTTGGTTTGCATTTGCACTTGCTGCTGTGAGGAGTCACTGGATGACAGATTTGATTCCTCAATTATTTGCATGATGATCTTAACCAAAGCACAGCACATCTCCCTTTTAGACATGTTTTGATTTCCTTCCTCTGCAAACAGTGATTCAGGAAGAAGGAGCAAAGGGAAAGAAGGAGGCCTTGCAAATTCCCCTAATCTTCATGAGATTAGATCGTGAAGACTGAGGAGAGTCAGCAATGTCCTTATTTCCTGTCTCATTCAAACACAGCGTTATGGCTTTACAAGTAATTCTTTACAGTTCAATGCACAAGAGCCTAAAATCCTTGGAGAGGACTCCTGGCAGTGTGTTAGACTGATGTATGACTTTGGACTACCATTCCTTAGGACCTGCTTGGCAGATCCCTTGGGATTCACAGAGATTCTTTTCCAAACTCAAGTTATGCAGTTGGCTTCATGTTATTGGTGTCAACATCTGAGCAAGTCACTCTCATTCCTGTTAGAGGCAGCAGAAACATGACAGTCAGGGTAGTTAATGGAAACTGGGGCTTGATTCATCTCAATCAGAAGTGCACATCTAAAATAGGTCAGATAAACTGTGCTCTGAAAATACATATTTTTCTCTTTTGATCACAAAGGAATGTTGACAGACTGTCTCAAAAATAGACATCCATAGAGTGCTTTTTAAATTTGGGAAGGATGAATCATGAGGGGCTGTAGATGGAACAGTAAGATGTGCTATGATTCACCCCTCTCATAAAAAAAAAAAAAATCCATTTTACATTGCTGCTGGGATTCCCAATAAAAATGATCTTTCAGTGTCATCATAAGGGAGACCATTCACCCCTGGTTTCGAGATGTGCTTTATTGTGTGTTTCAGTGTTGTATAGCTGAGGAATTTCACTCAAATTCACCATTAACTCTGTTCTAACAATGGTTTGAAGAAACTCAAGTTGTAAGTGTTGGGAGTTGCAGCCATCAAAGAAACATCTTTAATGACCTCAGAGAACCCTGTATTGTGAATACTCTCCCCAGAGATCGACTTTCCATCCTCAGTGTTGTTGTCCTTTAATAGCAGGTTTTCAGCTGGAGTCAGTACAGGTTTTCCTTGATTCAAGTGGGAGGTTTTCAATACTGTGGAGTTTGGAGCCTTGAAAGCAACAGCTCTTCTGACTCTGCTTGTCCTCCAGCTGAGGAGCTTTGTGATGAAAAGACTTTTTCTCCTCTGAAAATGTCAGTAACAAAAGCCTAAATATTTTTGAGTGTACTGATTTCACCAAAACTCTGTTGAGATGATCTTTTAGCACAAGCTGGGATGAAAGTCAAAATCCAGACTAAATGAGAGTCACGTATAAATAACTCAATAATCTGAATAGTTTTCTGCAATATGGGTGAATGAAACTTCAAATCCCGTGGTGAGACCAAATAAGTATGTGAACTTTCACACTCTTTGCAGCTTAGGTGTGTGTCTGCTGCATACAGCTATCATCTGTTTTTGAAGTTGAACATAAATTATCCTTTCACAACAGCAGTTAAAAGATCTTTCTTTTTTTTCCTCTGTTTTCCCCCTTACTGGCCCTGCAGACAATGGGATTCTGTTCTTTTTCAACTGCCTGGGACAGTGTGCCAAATATTAACAATACACAATTATATATCAAAAAGGAAAAGCTGCCTTTACCACCCTTTCAAATGTCATTTAAGAAAGAAAAGGCTTTTAAAGCAAAGTATGGAAAGCTGACAGTGCTTAGGGAGCACTGGAGAGAGTGACAAATAATTTACTGGGCTCAACTCCTGATAAATGGTGAATGCTTGTTCTGTTTGACCAAAATATAGCTTTGATAAGAGTGGTTATGGCATCTTACTGCCTTGTGAGAAAAATTACACAGCTCCAGGTTCTGACTCAAGCAGATGCTCTTGTGCCTTATATAGCTTTGTGTTTTACAAGCTCTGGTCCTCATTCTGTCTTTAATCTGCTGCTTTCTGATTTCAGCTGATTTCAATAATAATGAGAAACAATCCCCAAATTAAAACAAAACAAAACAAAACAACAAAGAAAAGAAATAAAAGGAAGTGTAAAGCATCTGGCTATTGACTTTTAAAGAACTCTATTTTGACTTTTAAAATGACGTGAATAGAATGGCGTTAGTTGAAGGTCACATAGCAATAAACAGACAAACTACTGCAAAGTCATGGACTTTAAAGTGTAGTTTCTCATGACAGCCTTCCCTCTGTATCACTATCTGCCAGCCATAGCTACCATGAGAGGAGGGAAAGAGGGATCTCCGGGCTGGGAAAATAGAGGAGAGGTCTCTGGAAGTGAGAGCAATCAGCACAAAGCTTGTCTTTCAGATGGAAATTTCCTGTATTGGGCAAACTACCTTCTGAGGGCATTTTATCCTCCCTGCCAGGGAGATGTGGAGGATTTCAGCTCTCACCATCACTCACTAACCCATAAACCACCACCACAGCTTTCAAGCAACCCTCATGTTTCAATAGGATTATCCTCAGAAAGCAATTGTGGGATAAGCGTGTGACACCTTCCCTGTGACACGGGAGGTCTTGGGGACCCGAAGTCCAGAAAGATAAAGGGTCTCAAAAGGACATGAGTCCCCACAACTTGATTTAGATAATCAAGTCCAAGGTGTCCTTTGCTTTTTAAGGTTTGACAATTTTAGTTGTCACCAGTAAGGAACATGAAAGGTCCCCTGTTTTCACAACATTATGAGCTTGTTCTTTCTGGAATTCATATCCACTAAAGGTTGCAGATGGACACCCAGGAAGTGCCCAGGGTTGAGTGGGAAAAACAGGAAGCATAATCAGTTTGGATGGCATTTCATATACCTATTTGGTTTTAAAAGCATTAATTTGCTCTTGATTTGAGTGCCCTCTTTTCAAGAGTATGCTTCCAAATCTTCCCCCTTTTATGGACTTTCCCAATTAGCTTTAGCTCACAGCATCTTGAAAACAACACACACACACACAAAACAAACCTGCTAAAGCAATTGCAATTTAAAAGAACGAGTGATTAAAATACTTTTAATTGAGGTTTTTCAAGAATAGCCACTGCCACTGTTATTTCCTGCATTTCTTGTTGTTCCTTTGTTTACCTAAACAGAATTCTAAATTTCCATCTTCTAACTTTATTACTTGACTAGAGAATTTTTCTTCCAGAAGTGCTATAATTGTATTTACTGCTTTTGCTGCAGGTAAGGAAGTGCTGTGGGATATTTTAGAGTTCCCTGTGGGGGTTCTCATCATGGAACACTTGTCAAGTAAACCATTGGACTAGACTGTCATCAAAGGTCCAATTCTAGATCTGGCAATTATGAATTTGTTAATCTTGTTATCACTAACAAGACAAAAAGTAGTTTTCCTAATCAAAATATGTGCACTTAATTTGTATGCCTTGCAGTCGTGCATGTGTATGGAAATGGCTTGGCTGAAATGATCACTCATGTTTCACAAATATACTCAGTGATCCTTTTTCTTTTATTTTTTTTAAGAACTTATTGATGTGTAAGAAACATATTCCCACTGGAGATTGCCCTGTGAATCACTACATGCTTCCTTGAAGTCCAGACTTAAGTGCTTATCTGAACGTGGAAATAATTGAAGTCTATATGCAAACACTGCAACAATATTTAGAAATAAAGGCTTTATTTTATGTTTTACCCTCCAGATATGTGCACAACACTTTAGAAGAGTTATGAACAAATTTATAATTATTGACAGGTAATATTTAAGCTTATTGACAAGTTATATTTAGAAACAAGCCTCAACTTTTTTTGGAAAAGGAAAGCTTTGCCTCCTTCCCTGCATTCCATTCTGATAACAGCAAATATTCAGAATACTTTGCATTTAAAAAAATGAGCAAATGCTGCTTTTTTGGCCTCTGTTCTATAGTGACATTGAAACATTAGGTTTCACATTGATGTGTCACCTGCTCTCTCCCGTTTGTACTTGCTGTTCAGAGCAGTACAACACTATTTCCTTTTACACACAGCACTGGCTTTTTCTTGTGATTTTCATCCTCTGACTGGTTTGCCCTTCCAGGTTTTCCATCCAATCTTATCTCAATTTCCAACTGCTTTTTAGTGCTTGGTGCATAAAAGGAACTGGACTGGCATCTTGCTGAATCCACCGAGAGTGCCCACTTGCATCTTCCAGGACATCTTAATTCAAATAAAGGAGAAATTGGATTTTTATAATTCCACCTAGAAAACATGGAAAGCTATTTCCAATGTAAAAGAAAGAGAGAGAAAGAGAACAATAACCACTAAAAATGAAGGAAGTAAAACAAGACAGATTTTGTCGGTCTCCACAAGAAGAAATATTGCATGTGCTTTATAGGTGTATAAATCTATAAACATATTTGTTTTCTGTGTATGCATTTTTTGTTTTATACATGTTAAAATTTTTTTACATGTTCATATATATACCCTTAAGGCTATACTAATCTTTGACATATTCAGCACTTAGTAAACTTTAACCAGAGTTCTAATCATTGGCAAATGCACATGGAAACACATTTCCCTCACTGCTTTTCACCTCTGCTTTTTCACAGTACCTCCAGGTGGAGGAAGCTTGTGTGAAAAATCATTTCATAGTTTTTTTTCAATACTCTTTTGCAGAAGTTACACTTATGTAAAATGCAATGAACTGGTTGACAAACATGGCCAAAAAGACTTCCACGTTTTCTATGCACACAGCTCTGTACAACTTTACTGCTTGGTTTCCATTCAATCATTTGGAAGCAGCAGTTTGAACTATGCAATTTTTTAGATGGTGTGACAGAGAATATGTCACATTTAAGAAAAATGAGGCTTTTTTCACCTGTGTAACTCAGAAATGCGTATTGATGCATTTAGATTGCAGCCCAGAGATCTGTCTCTGATAAGTTGAACAGAAAATAATATGGTTAGAAATAAAAAGGTTTTAAGTAGGACCAATTGATCTGTCCTGTCAAGATTCCTAGTGGGAAAAAGAAAAGAAAGAAAAAAGAGCTACCAAGTCAATATACTTTATTTTATTTCTTTTCAGGAGGGAGACTGCAGTGCTCAAAACCTTATCCCTTAAGAATCCCTAGGAAAAAAAGAGGCTGAAAATTGGAAAAATAGTGAAAGACTGAAATTTATCACGGGAAAATAAATGAAGATGAAGAACTTCTTCCGTGGAAGATTCCAACCTGTGGGATGAAGCAAAAGTCTGAGCTGCTACTTGTTGGGAGACTTCTTGTGGCTGTTTTGTTTTGCTTGTTTGTTCTGTCAGTTCTCCATCTATGACAGTCAGTTTTTCTTCCATGTCCCTCTCATTTAGGGCAACACAGGATTCCTGGAATCCATCCAACCTGGCTGATACATATGGTCAAGAGCTGCATTCCTGTCAAAAGGCTTCCAAGAAGCTCTTGAAGGGCTGCCACGTGCAGGTGCTTCCTCACCCAGCTGCTCAGAGGCAGGTAAACCTGGGATAAGTTTCTGGATAAGACAAAGCAAAGGATGTGTGAATAGGGCTGATGCCAAGTCTTTTTAAAGATGGATGCAAGTGTTTTTCCAATAGGATCCATCCTGGCTGAATTCCAGCTGAATCTACAGGAGAAAGATAGTTTGTAGAAAATTGTTGTGCAGTCAGGCAGGAAATTACAGTTGGGGAGAATTGTTCTCCTGTCCTTATTTTGGACCAACTTCTCTTAAAATATTTAAGCTCCTTATTTCTGAACAATTGTGGAATCCAATTGATTTTATTATCACACGTAAAGAAAATAGTGTGGAGATTTTCATCTGGCACCACTGGCAGAGACAGGCAAACAGAATTAATATTTCTCACATGGAACACCACACAGATGATTGTTTTCCAAACTGGGCGATTATGATAACGATTCACCTGCAATATTTGCATGAAATGGCAGTAATGGAAGGAACTGCTAAAACTCTGAGCTATCAGCCCTCTGTAAGCATTTAGAAATCAGAGTTTATTTTCCCTTCAGTGTCTGCAATTGCTTTTTCCTAAAATATAACCCTGAGGGTGCCTCCTACTCCAGTGCTCGTGCTTTATTGACTAAAGTTTCCTTATTTCTCACCCAGTTCTGAGCCTGCAAGACACATCCTGGCTCATGTGGGCTCTCTGCATCGGCTTTATGATTTTGCTTGATAGCCATTCACTCTCCCTTCAAAAACTTCTTTATATTCCCTGACCAAAGCTACTTGGTGGGGGGTTTGGTCCACATGAGACTGTGGAAATTGCTGCTGATTTGGTAACATCTTACTGAAACATAGCTCCTGCATGCCCTGCCCCTTGCAGTGCCTCCCCCTCTTAGGAGAGGAGAAACCTGTCTGTGCTTACTTCAGGGAAAGAGAAAATTATAAGAAAATAAGAAGAACATAAAGCTACACACTTTATTCCCTGAGGTTTTGTAGGCTTTAGCTTCCTCTTTTTTCTGTCCCCACTCAAGCATGGAGGTAAGAATGCTAAATTCCAGGTGCTTTGTGAGGAAAAAGGATGTCCTCACCTCTCCAGTGGTTTGGTGTGGTCACATCTTTCCTTCATCCATGAAGCCCCTGATTTGGGATGGCTGATGTCCAAAGGGAACCCTTTCTGTCCACTCCTGACATCTGACTTTGACACAAACCTCCAACATGCAGTAGCTCTACATCTTGGGGCCAGATATAACCTTAATTAAGGGGCATTAAGGCACACCTCAGGTGTTTCCTATTCCAAGTTCAAGTAAGAAGTTCTGGGACAGCAAGTAACTACTCCTGAGTGGTTGTAACTACAACTTCCCCTGCAACAACCTTTGGGCACTGACAGGCAGGCAGCTGTTTGGGAGGCAGGCTGTCAAAGGACAGCCACAGGGAGCCATGGCCCTGATACCTCCTTTACTGATGCCCATATTTGTGAACCGACACATTAGATAAAACCTGCCATCCTCCTTGAGACTCTGTTAGTCATCAAAGGCAGCTTTCAATAGCCCATGAGACACAGGACGGATTTAATGTGGGCCTGCACAAGTTGAGGAGAAAGAAACAAAGATTGTGAAGTGCTTAGCAGGGTGTTGTGAAAAAGGGATGCATGTGTTTTTCCCAAAAACTACAATTAAAAAAAAAAATAATGTCAGGGTATAATGTCAAAGGAAGCTCCACTCAGACCTCGGGATGAGACCCTTTCATACACAGGGTGAGATTCACAGGTGGAAATAAAAGACCAGCTAACAGCTCTGGAAAGGATCTAATCCTCCTTAGTGTCCAGGACTAAAGATTAACATTCCCTCCATGTTATCTCAGAGCAACTCAGCTGTCACAAAACACTTTCTCAAGCTCCTTAAGGTCTAGTCCTGGATACTGCCACATCAGTGTGTGAGGTTTGGCATTGCTGTGTCTGAGCTCATACATGGATTTAGCACCTGGGCTCTTGATCTTCTTAGTGATCGTTTCTTATTTCTACCCATCTGGCTTTGCCTTCATTCAGCACTGCAGTGTTAAGATTTATAAAGCTTAATTTGTGTTTGCCCAGGATACAGAACAGCAGAGCTCTGATCTGATCTTGTGCTTCAAGGAGTCTTTGCAGTGTTTGCTTTACAGAAGAAGAGAGTCTGAACTCTTAAGAGTCAAAAAATCCCAAACCTCCTTTCAGTACTTAAAGGGGAAGTATCATTATTTCCTTCCTCTCTTTTCTTTTACAATACATAATCCAGCACAGTTTTGCAAACGAGATGGTGACAGAACAGAATAACAATGAACAGAATAACAATTCCAAACTACAAACTTTTACTTTGTTCCTATTCTTGTGGATGGCAAATTATATCAAAACAGACAACACAGGTTGTGTATATCTACTGGTCTTTTTCTCTCTTTTACTTATTCTAGTAATGAAACATTTGACATACAGCACTGCAATGGCAAATTAAATCCAGGAAACCACCAAAAAACCCACAACCTTTAACAAAAAAAAAGGAAATCAGCAATTTAACTTTTATCGGAAAATAAACCAAATTGAGAAAAATAACAGAGCTTCTTCCTTCTGTGTTGAGAGAAACTTGATTAAAAGGGGTGATAAAGTGGTGGCTAATAATGGGAAGGAAAAGAAGAGTTTATTGGATTTGTACTCCTCACATAAATATGTATTATACATCCAAAACATGCTTGTTGGCTGAATGTAGAACACAACATACAGGACTCTAATCCATTTTTCATAAATAAACCGGTCCTTTTTTTTTTTTTTAACCCTGAAATTCTAATCCTGGTCCAACCAACCTGACATAGATAATTTCTTATTACTTATTTCAGGTCAAGAAAGAGAGTCCAGTGAGCACTGCATCAGACCAGAACAAAGTTTCTGCTACTTTTTGGGTCTGGACTTTTCCCATGCCAGGTGAGTGGCTGTGTCTTTACATTGCTCAGTACACACACTGGTCCAAGCTGGGTTCCAGAAGCTGAGGATGAACTACCTCAAGGTCACCCTGCTAAGAAGAATTCTTACCAGGAATTTAGCCACTGGCCCATCTCATGGGGATATACTTAATTTCATGTTTAGCCTAAACAAAAATAATTGATGATAGGATATGATTTAAGACAAGCAATCTAGAAAACAATTCAGATCTACTATTTCATCAGTAAAAGCCCAGGCCAGCAACCCTTACACCATTTATATCACACTTTGTATATTTGTAAATGCCCAAAAAGAACAATGTTATAATTAAAATCTGAATTATTTTGTCCAACCGTAGGTCTGGTTTGGCAGAGTTGGAATTCAAACCAGAAGCTTTTCGTTTAAATTCATCTATTTTTTTCTCAGAAATTACAGTCTGAAATACAGGTACTCCCAGGTGAGCTATTGGTCCCTGTGAAATCCATGTCAAAACTGGTGTTGGCTTTATTGGCACTGGAGTTTTCACTGACTCGTCTCACCCAGCTGCCCCACTACGTGTTAATTTACTGGTTGCTCTGTTCCATATGTATTTTTTTTTAATGATTTTGTTTAAAAACCTGGTATGCACCACAAGTTCCAGAGTTGCATACTTAGCTGCTTTCTGTTTTGCAGGGCCAATACCCTGTAGCATTCCTGCCATGTCGTCAGTCTGAAGACAGTTTTTTATCCAGTCAAAGTAAAATAGGGAAGGAGTAGAAGAGAGTACTTACAAGTAATGTATTTAATATACTTCAGCCTTAATTCTTTTAATGCTTGCTGAATTAATTTGGAATTTATTTATTTACTTTGTTTTCCTGTTCCCTTTTTTTTTTCTTTTCTTCATCAGGAAAGGCTGTCAAAATCCTGCCCCTGCTCTCTACCAAACCAATCCAGCTCCTGTGGTGTCCAGTTATCTGTTTCTTTGAAAGAAATTGTCCCTTCTGATGTTTACATCATTAAATATTAAAGATTTGTCCCCTGTTGTGTGGAAGGTTGATGTACATTCTTGTTTCTTGTGTGGACCCATAAACTGGGATATAGTGGGTGGCATCCTAATACGTCATTGCATCCACTGGCACGCTGGAAGGTGGAAGAGAGTCTGAATGGAAAATGTAATTCTGTGTTCTGAATTGTCATTTCAAACATTATATGAAAGTACAGTTCATAAATACTTATCAAATGGAAATGGGTCATCTCTAAGATTTAAGGAAACCTGACAGTTCGGACACATTGCGTTAACCTGTGAGAGAGAAATGCGGGTAAATTAAGAACAGGTATCAATTCAGAAAGTTAAAAATAAAAAGTTTGAACCCCTTGAGAAGGCTTTGAAAAAGCTAACAATAGAGCTCCTGTAAAACACAACAAAGTAAAAATAGATGCTGTGGTTGCTGGATAAAAATAGTGTAGATTTAATGCTTCTTCAAACAGATGGCTCTAAAACTTGAGATGACAAATTATGATTTGTTCAGCCCAAAAAGAAGTCTTTCCAAAGGCTCTGTGAATTGTGATAGCAGTGTTAGAGATGACCTTGAGACGGGTTTAGACATTGTCAAATGAATTTTTTTTTTTTTTTTGGTGTTGACATCAAGTATTGAGACCAAAATAAAACAGGGAAAACAAAATTAAATATTACAATTCCGGATAACCTAAGAATTTTACTAAGATTTAATTTCTTGTACCAGAAATAGTGTTAGGGGAAACAGAAGAAATCTTCTCTTTGATGCATTTTAATTCTTTTTGTGTAGTATTTACAGTCATGGCTTACCAAATTCATCATTCCCCATAGGCAACAGCACTTAGGAAGCTCCACTCCATCAGAGTTAAAGATTATTTTCTTCTGGTGTGGCACCTTTGTTTCCAATATGGAGACAGAGTAAGGAATGAAACACCTCTCCATATGTATTTTTGTTTTCAGGTGTTGCTGTACTAAAAAGAGCAAACCACTTTTCTGAGCATAAAGAAAAATACATGAACCACTTCTGAAACTCTCCAGGAATGGATTTTTCCACCCAAATTATCTGTTAACAGGCTGGTAGACAGAAATATTGACCAGCAAAGCACTTAATGCCCCCTACACCTGTACTTTGTTAATGGCCTCCCTGTGTTCACACATGCAACAGGACACTGAAATGCAGCCACAATTCCCTAAGGAATTCTGTTATCTGTAACTTAATAAGTAAAGAAAATACTTTCAGGTATAAACCAAACCAAAACAAAACCACACACACTTGTATAATTAACCTCTGCCACTTATGGATTTTTTTATTTTTAAATTAAATAAGTTGCAATAATGGTTGTATATATATGAACAGCTTAATGTTTCTATAGCAACTATCATTTTGCTAAAAGCTTTACAAGCATTAGTTATTATTAATAATATTTATTATTCTTGTGCCTTAGGAATAACCAGTTTCATTGTGTCCCAACAACTTAACAAACTAAATAATTGATACTGTCGTAGGATGAGGGCCAGGAAATCTTTAACCACTGTGAATAGATAGTCTGCATTATTTCTGAATTTTGCCTTTCTTGGGCAGTGATGGAATAAGAAGGGGTTTAATTAACTTGGGAAATGATTTAGCTCCTGTCCTTCCCTGTAGCAGGCTCTGATAGGGTGTGCACAGCAGCACCTCTCTCCTTTTGCCCTCTCTGTGCTCAGTGTTTGTCTCTCTATTCAGGTGAAAAATAACAAAGGAATCAGCTGCTGTAATATATCTCACAGGCCTGAATTTAGTGCAAATTGAAGAGACAAGGTAAGAATCAAAAAGAGTAAGGTAAATCAGATGGAATAAATGGATCTGTGAGACCAGAGGAAGGACAGGTCTGGAAGAAATCATCATTCAGCACAAAGTCCCAAGAAAATTGTTCCTTATCAGCTTACCATTTGCCCTTCCTTGGCTGTGAGATTTGATTCTGCTTTCTGAGTCACATCCAGTAAAAAACTTGATGCCCTTTTCCTATTTTGTTCACAACACTAACTGGAATGCAAAAGGCATCATGGTAGAAAATGAGTTGCCAGCGGGACAAAATGAGGGCTCTGGTATATTACAGATGTGCTTTGTCTTGTTCACTAAGCTGCAGCATCTCCCTGAGATCCAAATGAAATTAAAACTCTCTGTCAATGCATACTTTGCTTTGTCTATTTTAAGAGCATGGGGAGAAATAATTCTCATAAGTAACTGCTTGTTAGTGGCAGCCACCCAGCTGCCATAAAAAAAAAAGTGAGACAGTGTATTTTCAGAACATGGAAATGGCTCTGCTAATGGGTCAGACACAAGTTCCGTCTTTGGAGCTGTATTATGTCTCTGGGGGTGGTAAAAAATCAGATGCCAAGGGAAAGGTATAACGGGAATATGTGATGTTATCCTCATACTGCTAAATATTTCAGTACATGTGAGAAAATTCTCTGGATGTTTTACATCTTCCTGATGAGAGTGTAAGGAAGGTGACAGCCTCTCATGGCCACAGCAGCACTTTCAGCATCCAGCTCCAAAAAATCCCCCCACTAGCGTTTCAGTCAAATCTTTCATGAAAAGATATCCACATGATCCATTTAAATGTTCTCTCTGACCAAGCAGCCACATAAAAGTGAGATTCCTGAGTACAAACTGTGATTGAGAGTTCAGTATGAGATATGATTTCTAAAAGGGCAATTTTTGTTCTAACTGACCTGAGATTAGTGCCTTTATTTTCTGAATAAATGTATAGTCAAGTGTTGAGGAGAAATGGCACCCTTTCAGATGGTTTATTAGTGGTGGGTGAACTTGTACAGCCCAATTTCAAATCCACTCTATCTTTCCTGTCTAGCTCATATTTTATCCAATATAAACTGTAAAGAAAGAAGACAGAAAGGTTTTGAGCTGAATCACGCCTGGTCACTGAGTCTGTCACCTGTGGGGACAAGGATAAGACACAGGTCAGCTCCCCTGAGTCTGCTGACTCCTATATCTGATGGTCAGGTAAAAAGCAGCTGCTATGGCTGCCAAAGCCTGTCTGGTTATAAAACCAGGCATTGACATTCTGCTCACTTTGTCCTCAATCATATCACTGGGATAAAGCAGTAAAGTTCAGGGAAGAAAACGTGATCTAGAGGAATCAGTGGGAGTTTCATCACTAACTTAAACAGTGACTGAGTTTCACCCCATTTTCTTTGCAGGGCTCATGTCTGTGTCAAGCCTTTATGAAAATGTGAAGCCTGGCATACAGATTCCAGGCTCCTGTTAATTATACCTGAGTCTGAGTCTGGCTAAGCAAAACCTGGAACTGAAAGAGCAGCAAGATTCTCCTCGTTTTCCCCTCTCCCCATGGATGGTGCTGTGTCCCCTAATAAGTATCAGAGGGTTAGACGTGCTCAGTGTGTTACTCCTGTTCTTCCAAACTCTGGACACAACTTTTCCTGTGTATAGTTATACAGTCTATTTGACTAATTGCTCTGTTATTAAAGGATCTAAGAAGTTCAATTACAATTGAGGCAGTCAGGGGTTGGACAGTTTTACGAAATTATACCCTAAGTCAGAAAAGTGACTGATGAACAGGGGTTATATATTCAACTTGTTTTATTCATACTTCAAATAAATAATCATACAGAAATCAGAGCCATGGTAGCACTTTAGTGATATTTCTTTGCTTCAGATCAATAGTTTTGTTTTCCTGATGGTCCGAGAGCCACAGGTGTGTTTGTATGGTTTTGCAAAGGAAAAGGAATTGGCAAGTAGAAGCTACAGCACCTCTGTGTTCCCTTGGGTTACTGGCAACACAGCTGGTGATCCTAAATCTGGTCACTCTCAGCTTCTCTGCTCACTCTCAAATCTCCAGGGTGGAATTATGAATTCTTGATGTGGCACAGCTCATCGTGTCCTTACTCAGAGCTTGTTCATCACTTGCCCATTTGCTGGCTGAGCTCCACTCACTGTCAGCGTCACTCATCAAACTCCCAAACAGGAGAAACAGCCGGTGAAATTCAGCCAAATATGGAGAAAAGCACTCCATGGAAGACATCAAAGATGCAAAGACAAATGTAGGCAGGCAGCACCACTGCAGGAAAAAACCTGTCTGCTTAGGCAGTGACATGGAAGTCTTAAAATTCTCTTGGGTAGACAGCACTGTTTTTTTGCATCTTCACTTACATTTTCTGTGTACACAAATAAAGAATATTTTTCATACAATAAGTTTCCACCAGCACTCCCTTGGTCTGGTTCTGTTCTCCCTTCCTTCTGACCTGCCTGTTAGTCCATGTCTCCTTCCATCTTAGGAGTCAACATATTATTTAATCTGAAAAAAATATGGAGAGTTCTGCAACGAGGAATTTCCATCCTAACTTTGTGTTTTCAGACCTCTGCTTCATAGAGCCAGAACCCATAGCTCATTCCATTTCACATGGATTTTATTTATGTGCAATTCCAGACTACAGACTAAAAACAAACAAAAAGAACCAATAGCATAGACTGGGAGAGCCTGAGCTAGGAAAGAAAAACAACTCCCCCAGTAGCAGCATAAAAGCAATTTTCTTGCACTAATAGATTTTTGTAGGAATGGAAAAATCCTTTAGGGAAGAACAGGGACATGGACACAGCTTAACCATTCCAGAACCAGTTACAGAGTGTCAAGGAGCAAATTGGATCAGTGAAAGAAGAGAATCAGATTTATTTAATGGAGTTATTGTGATCTGTACCATCAGGAGTCCTACCCCTTCCCCCCCACCCCACCCCAAATGAAGCCTTTAATCTTCATATTAAATGGTTTATTTTATGTTATGACCATTGCATTTTCCCTTCTCTCTCTGCTCCATTCTCAGCACACAGGTGGCAAAGTCAGAAACTCACTTGAATCCTGAATGTGTAAAGTAGGAGCTGCAAAGCATTTGAAACCTCTCTTCTGGTTAAATAAATCTTCTAAAATTTCAATATTATCCTTTCTTTTTTTTTTTCTTTCCCAAAAGAAGCACCTAAAAACTGCTCCTCGGCATAGTGTGAGCTCATTAATCAGCAAAATAATCCCTTCCTGAAAATTTGGGGATGATTTTTTATTTGCAAGAGAGTAATGTATCATAAAAAAGAAAAATGAAAGAAGAGAATATTTCAGGAGATGAGCAAAACTAAATCAATTCTTGTTAAAACCTTCCTGCATGACTCAATAATTCTTATTTCAAGTTGTTCTGTTGTTCCTATGTTCTACTTCACTCCCCTGGCTTCTGGACACCTATGCCTACAGTGATTATCTGCACTAATATTTCCTTAAAGGATAAGCAGGAATACTGAGATGACAAACTCCAATCCACAGACTGCAGGTATTTTTTTTCTGAGGTGCCACCAAATGTGTGATTTCTCTCCGTATACCAACAGAAGATCCATATTTCATAACCGGTTTTCAAGGACACTGAGGTTAATTTCCTGAAATAATGAGGGTTCCTTTAGCTCAAGTTTCTGCCAGGGATAGGGATTCCATCCTTTCTTACTGCAAACACTGTTTTTTATTATTTTCATTGTGTCCAGTCAGTTGTAAGAATATGTTCACACGTAGACATTCAGAAATGGGGTGCCAGTGACTGACTCAAAGCAAAATTTTGCTGATTTTTTTAAAAATCATTTATCAGTGGATCAGATCCTCAGTTGATGTAATTTGGCCTTGTTCTGTGGAAGCCATTGAAGCTGATCTGATTGTTCCCACTGAAGAATTGCTCATTCAGTACCCAAGTGTGAGAAACTGCCTTTAGTTAAACCCCTGGGATTTGGACACAGCAGGCTCCAGAGCTAAAAGCACCAGCTTGGTTAATGAAGTTAAGGTTAAACAGAAAATATTCAGCTGCAGGTGTAAATTTACCCTTCCTGTGAGCTGTCCTGGGATACCTGTGCCACAGAAAAGCTGGAACAGTTATCCAGTCTCCTTGGAGGCAGCAGTTGGGGGCTGCACACAAGACCCTACAAATCCAGAATGGGTGAGGTGTCCACTTGTGAGCCACTGAACCAAACTCTTTGCTTTGGGAGCTGGAGTTCGAAGGAGATCTGGGATATGCACAAAGTCCTCTGGCCACACTGGAGTTTGGCTGGGTTTTATTAGCTGAGAAAAGGATCAAACACTTGGGGAACATGTGCAAAGCAGAACAGGACCTGCTACATCAATACCGAGGGTGTCACTGGCTCCTGACCACTACTCAGTGTGTCTCCAATAGCAGGAAAAGTGTCCAGGTGGATATACAGAACCAAATTCACTTTTTCTCCTGCTGCTAGCCCAGTTAAATTTTATACCTTCTGTGCAGAATAGATTCACCAAGAGGTCTTAAAAAATTATACTGTAAAGGCTTCCAGCTATTTCAGTGTCTAGAAAACTCGTGCTGATCAAATCAGGTTTAAATTTTCTGAACCAAAGGGTCTCCACGTCTTGAGGTGAGCGCTCCATCTACAAAGTTAATTAATTGAAAACATGCTTCTTAGGCAGCTCATCTTACTCAAAGATCAAATTTCCCCTGGAGAGTCAGACCACATTCCCTCATCATACTGTTGAGACCTGTGTCCTGTGTTACAATCACCTCTCTGATGCATTCTTGCAAATTATGAAAAAGTCCAGGGTAATGGGAACAAAATGTTTGAGTCCACCAAATAGAATCTTTGTTACTGTAACACTTTCTCAAATCGCAAAAAAATAAAAAAAAGGTTTCTTCATTTCAGTTATATTGTGCCATGTATTATGTCTTACAACTTTGAGGGTTTTATATACTTTTCTAAACTTGCACTAGTTTAGGCTGCCTTGAGGAGAGAGGGTTTTGTGGTCAGTCTTCAAATAAGGTTATTTTTTCCCCATTTAGACTTTGAGAGTGCTGTTAAAAACCTAACATTTTAACAGAATTTTGGTCATCCTTCATAAACATTTAGTTTTATTAGCATATTTATTAGCATAGAGTGTATATTGAGCTACACTTCAAGGAAAATTGTAATGATATTGTTCCTCATATAGAAATAATAGAAAGATGAAAACAGGACTGAAGTAGAAACAATCAAGGAGAACAGGTATCTTTCAAGGTGTACATTTAGACAAAAGCTAAGGGTCAGATTACTGGCCTTCTTTAGGGCCAGCCCAGGTTTCTTCAGGAAGAAGTGATCCCTGACACAATTTTAGTAACTACTAAATAAAGCAATATGGCAAAGATGAAGGCAGTTAACATGTTTGATGTAAAAAAGGTCATTTCTTAAAAAAAAAAAAAAAAAAGCCAACAAAACCCCCACATATGTAATATATGCTTTTTGGTATTTTTCCATTCTCTAGGATCTTCAATCAATATTTTTTTTTTATGTCACTGATGTGCCATAAAATGTCATAATTTTATTGATCTAATGTCAGGTCGATGGCATAAGAAAGATTTGAAATGACAACTTGAGTAGAGGGATTGTTAAATTTAAACTGATGTGTTTGCCTTCCTGTCAAAACAGTGCAGGATCCTTCAGCTCATCCAGCCACCTGCCTGCCTGAGCCAAGCTGACTTCAAACGGCAACACATCGATCAATATTTTTGGAAATAAGCTCTATTGTTCCTTTGAGGCTTTTTAGCTTTGTTTTCTCCCTGTCACACTCTCTTCAAATCTAAATTTCAGCTTATAAAGATACTTATTTCACCTTAACATGGCCTTTGAGCATAGAAAGTGCATGTTGACACTTTTAATCTGTAGTTTAGCTCACCAGCAAATAAACTGAGCAGCTAAAGCTGCTAAGGAGATTTCATTTGCTTAGAGATGGAGTTAAATTTCCCCCACTGTATCAGTTTGTCAGAAATTAATCCTATTTACATATTTGCTTGTGATCATCTAGAAGTGTTCTGCATAGCATGGGTCTCTGTTCCCTTCTAAATTCTCAGTTCTGCTCTCACCAAAATGTACTTTCTCAGGTGTGTTGGTTGGATTCTTCTCTATAGTCTCTTTGCTTTGGGGAAAATCATCCTTTCTAATCAATGGTGTTAAAAAGATGTAAACTCTTGTGCCAGCCGGTAACAAACTAGCTAAGAAAGCACAGTTTATTTCCCATTTTTCTTTTGCCTTCAAATGTCATCAGAGAAAAAAAGGATAAAAAATAACTGTCTTCATTTTGACATTTTTAACTGAAGCGTTTTCATTAGTATTTCAAAATGGCTTTCTCCAAAAAGTCATTGACATTCATTTTCAAAAGACATCCAAAGAAGAGAAAATGTTTAACTACAGCTGGGGAAAAAAAATGTTCAAGCTTACTTTCCATTTGCTAAGAAAACAAAGAAATCATTCTTTTAACTCATATTTAGTTTAATTTTTCAAGGCAGATAGCAAAAAAGAAAAAAAATATACACACTTGTCATATGCCTGAGCATAGAGAGAAACTCTGCTCTTTGCCAAGCTCTGTCTGCTCCTCTCTGAGCACAACCTTCTTGGAGGCAGTTGACCTCACTAGGTGTACTTCTTTCACCAAGGAATCTAAATTCTGTCTAAGAACCAGATCACCTTGTTAAAAAGCTACAAAAAAAATAACTTCTCTGGAGAATAACTGCCATATTTCAGGCTTGAGTCCACCGTACTCTTTGGAGCGCAGAAAACAGCCACCAGATTTGTGAGAAGCTGAATTTAAGATTTCTTTTTTTTTTCTGCCTGATTTCCTTGTGTCTGGCAATGTGTCTCAGCTTCAGGTTTTCCCTCTAACTTGTTGCCAAAGTGATCCAGAAGCACTGGGGTAAAGTAAGTTTTGTTTTCTTAGGAAGCAACTGAAAACCTTCATTCTGATATGTGAAAGAATGGAAACGGCATTAAATATTTTGGGGTTTGGGGATTTTCCAGAGTGAAAATAGAATCATGTAATCACAGAATGGTTTGGTTTGGAAGGGTCTTTAAAAGCCATCTCATTCTAACACCGTGCCATGGGCAGGGACACCTTCCACCAGACCAGGTTGCTCCAAGCCCTGTCCAACCTGGCCTTGAACACTTCCAGGG
>JAWWLV010000144.1:69105810-69134679 GCA_035041135.1 Platyrinchus mystaceus
TACAGGAGCTCCGGCACTAACATACCACCGTCCGTGCCAAGTCTGGGATTTACTTCTAAAATAGTTGGGAGTTTTTGTGGACCTTGGGACTTTGGGCCTTCCTTTGGAGCACGAGCATTTCCAGATCTTGGGGGCTCCCTTCTCCGTAATGCAGCTGTGGTTAAACTTTCCCTGTTAAAATCTTACTTTGTAGTATCTGTTTTTGTCTCTGAGAAAAGATGAATTAATATATAATTTCATCCATTCTAAAGAAAAATAAAGTTTTGTCTTTGCGTGGTTAGGTAGGGGCTTACACATATTAGAAAAGAATAATCAGTTAATTTTTATACACTTTTGCAGCAAGGTGTTCATTAGGGTACACTCCAACCCAAACCTTTCTTCAATTTTTAGAATCCCCTTTTTCAAACGTGTAGTTTTTCTGTTTTATTTAAACCAACCCTTGATTTCAGATAATTCAAGCATATGACTCTTCTTCCAGAGATGATGGCATACTCTTTATTAGATATAGAGATCTGTATCACTGTCTTTCTATGAGCATCCCAGATCATCATCCACATAAATTTTAGAATATATTTATCAATAAAAACATATGGGGTAAAATAAATCAGGTTTTACAGTCTCAGAAGAAAAAGCTAAGGAATGCTCATCAAAACTGTCAGTTGCCTATGTTTTTAAAAAAAGAAGTCGTACTTAGAGGAAGACAATCTTAGAATGGTCTGGATTTGAAAGGACCTTAAAGATCATCTCTTTCCAATCCCCTGCCATAGGCAGGGACACCTTCCACTAGACCACGTTCTCAGAGCCCCATCCCACCTGGCCTTGAACACTTCCATGGATGGGGCATCTACAACATCTCTGGGTAAATAAAAAAAAGAGAATAAATTACTGATTAAATGCATCACAAATCAGAATGAAGAGTTCTCTCATTTGTCCATCACCAGAAAATGAACTACTTAACCTTGGCAGTTATGGGGTCCAGATTTCTAGTTTTATGACCTACTCTGGAGCAAGAACAACTTCTGCTGTGAGAGAAATTCACATCCATACAAAGCAGAGTGCTTCCAGGACGTCCTGTGGATCCAACCATAGGCAGGTGTTCCACTTCTGTTCTGCACTGCATTGAGCTGCAAGGACAGCAATATTGCCCAGAGGCTTTTCTACATCTTCATTAACTGAGAAAAAACAGGTCTGACAGAAACTCTCAGGCTATGGAATGTGCCAGTAAGTCACTAATTGGCCTGTGACAAACAAAACAACTGTAAACATCTGTTGGGAAAAAAAAAAAAAAGGTAAAAATGATTCATCTATGGTGCAGTTGAAGGAGTAGATGACCTGTCAAACTCTATTCTGTTCTCTTATATTTTGAAATGAAAGTGAACTATGCTGGGGTATATAGTGAAGGGTTTGCTTCATTCTTGTATTTATTACGAGCATGGGTATTATATCTTATGTGAAGTGGCTATTCTGGTCTTTAGGGAGTCTGTTGAATAGCTAAAAAAAAAGAAAAAAAAAATCCATTTGTAGGATTTTTTTTATTACAGTGCAAAGGAACCAGGCATTGTTTTAGAAAGCACTGAGCATAAAGACAAATGTGAAACATACTGGTGCTCATTTCATAAAATTAATGAGAAAGAAAAAGATATTTATTTCAGTAATCCAAGGATTTCCCCAAAGCCAGTGACACAAAATGCATGTAACATTTTTTATAGTGATGCATCTGACTGTCTGTGAAAAGGTGCACCTGTTTTATAGAGGAGGAAAGATGTTAATGAAGTTTCAAATACTGATGCATGAATTCCTGCATTCATGTTCTTTCACCAGGAACCTCCATAGCACTTAGTAGAAAACTATTGTTTTCCACATCTGGAGGAATAAAGATTGACAACATTTGTTTCTTAAAGAAACCTGGAGGAAATGTTTGCATATAATTTCTTCGTAGGAAATAAAATCAACAGCCAATAAAATGACTCACTTTTCTAAGGACTTCCCTTTCTGTCTACAACATTTCACAGTGGTGATTCATGTAATCACAGTTCAGAGCTGACCTACACAGTGAATTAAAAATTGATTTCAGTTGAGCTAAGACTATAAAGTTGCATATAAATCACGCCTCCCACGCTCTTGAAATAGATAAAAAACATTTCATTAGGGGTTTTTTTCCTCTAAAATTGTAATGCTAGCACTGCTGGGATAGCAGGGTAAACTGGTGCCATCTGAAAATCCACATTTCGGCTGACAGTATTTAAATGATGATTAATTATATTAATGTGAATGAATATACATTTCATGTGAAATGTCTGAGGACCTTAAATCTCTTAGACTTTCTTATGGTTTGCACGTCAGTTATTTTCTGAAACACAAAATTAGGGTTGTGGGGAGGTATTTGCTAAGAAGTTTACATCAGGCAATTACTTTTTGAACAAAATTACATTTTCATTTCTCATTTCATGTAGGTGAGGAAAATTGCTCATTTTGTATTGGCATCTTGGAATTTTGTTCACATTGCCCCCTGAAGGATGTGAGGACTAATGTCTTAAAATTTTAGATTTTTGTAAGATAAATAAATAGAGTCACATAGAGAGTGAGAAAAATTCTAAGAGTTATTGAGTCCCAAAGACAAGAATGTCACCTTCTTCATTCACTGGCTCCTGCTGATTATATAGATCCTAATTATACAGACATTTGTAGTTAAGTTGGAACATAGGAGACAGAGAAATATAAGGATAAATCTACCACAGGGAGAGAATCTGGTGGTATCTGCTCTTTATGGCACTTACCAGGCATCAATGAACTGTGAAGGAAACTTGCCTTGACAAAAGGGACATAAAAAGTTTTGGTACAGATCATCTGCCCAGAAATATGTACTCTGGGTTAAAAAAAAATCAAAGAAATCAAGACAAAAGTCATCCAGTCTTAATTCTATCTCAGTCCTTGGGACTAATGTTTCTCACTAATTAAGCCCATCTGGAATCCTGGTGGCAGCTGATAAGAAGCATGGAGCACAGGGATTTAGGCCAGGTAAATCTGGGCACTGGAAGGAGCACTGACTGTCCATTCCATGAGCCAGAAATCTGGGAATTTGGCCTGACCTGGACTTCATGGTTTTCTTTTTTTGGCCAGATAACACAGACAAGCCTCAAGAAAAGGAATGAACTCCAACTGTCTTCAAGTTTTTACACTGATGAGATAAACCTGCAAGGTCATGGGCAAGAAAAAAGAAAGAAGTGTCTTGGCATGGAGGATTTTTTAGAAAACTAAAATATAACAAAACTACCTAAGCTCTGGTAAGGCAGGTGCCTGTGTTAGCATGCATAGAAGGTTTCATAGAGCGAGGAACAATGCAAACCATTGTAATTACAGCTGGTGCATTCTGGTGGAACATTCGTTTTACATGGTGAAACCCACCATCACCTTCAAAGCTGTGAGGTTACTTTTCTGTTCAATTGTCATTGCCAAGTATGATGTGAATTTCACCTCCTAATATAATTTCATGCACCTTTAGGGCAGCACCTCTGTGAAAACTGACCTATGATTTGTGTGAAATATTGTTGTAATATCCATGTTGGAAATGGAGCATAAAATTATACTAATATATAGACACAGGTCACATTTGCTTATTTTCAGGGCCCAGTCTCAAGACTATTGTTTTCTCCACTATGCATTTTCAACATTAATCTTTTTGAATCATTTAATAAATATCTGAGTCTTAATTTTGATCTGACAAAATTCAAGTCACTATAACTCCATTGCCTTTCTTACATCAAAGCAAGAGTCTTAGGAATCAGACCAAGGCTATTAACTCTAGAGATGCAATTAAAAGTCACAGCTGGATTCTTCAGTTTTAGCTGGGACATCTGCAAACACCAGAGTTTAACTGTACTATGTTCCTTCCCTTTGAGGATGTCTTTTCTTTCACTTAGGAGAACCAAACACTCTGTTAAATGTTGACCAGTGGGATTATGGGACATACCCTTTGGGATTTTATTAACATTTTGTTTTTAACTAAAAATAGAATTGTAGAAGGATAGAATCATAGAATGGTTTGGGTTGGAAGAGACTTTAAAGATCATCCAGTTCCAACCCCCTGCCATGGGCAGGGACACCTTCCACTAAACCAGATTGCTCAGAGTCCCGTCCAACCTGTCCTTGAACACTTCCAGGGATGGGGCAGCTACAATCTCTCTGGGCAAAGAAATCATAAATCTCTCAGTAATCAAGGAAGAGAGACAGTTGCTCCTGTAAGAACACTCATCTCTCCATCCCCAGGCTGCATGAAAAAATGCTCTCACTTCTGAGCAAGCTCTGAATGAGTAACTTTTATTCCTAATGTTTATCTCGCTGAAGCAGTAGGAGATGAAGCCGATCACTAGTGTCCAGAATCACAAAAGTGCATAGATACTTCAATCTAGTTGAATCTCATAAATTTCAGAGACTTTGGGTTTGATTTTGTACTCATGTAACTTTTTGGGAAAAAACTCCAAGTGATTCCTAGCATACCACAATTGTTGTGCCCAAACCATAAGCCTCAATACTATAAAACTGCTTGCAAATATCAGAGATTATATTAATTTTTCATATTTATATTACCTAAAGTTTCTATTTGCTTATATTCCTAAATATTCAACAGAAATAGAGACCCAGTGATTTCTTGAATGGTTACAATTTCCAAGGCCTTTTTCTGCCTTATGAGAAAGTTTCTAAATATCACAGTAGGGCTGCAATTACTCCAGTGCTGCAGAAATGTGCTCTTGCTAAAGAAAGAGCTTAATTATCCTCCTATTTCTGGCTTGTCTTTCTTGGTAGAACATTTGAAAGGTTTGTGTCAGAGCACTGCCTGTAATCATACATGATCACTTTGGGTCTATCTTTAGGTCTGTTAGCTCACCTAAATGTTTGTTACTCAGCGCACTGTTTCAACAAGATTTGATGTTAACTTGAGCTAAATTTAAGACACTTTAAATTAAGGAACTTTCTTCTCTATGCAAAGCAAAACTGTCACTGTAAGGTTGGAGAGTGGCTAAAACACTGACCTAGAGACACGAAATGATACCCTGAGAGAGAATTAATAGCAGTGCATTTTTTCTGTCAGACTTGCCTCTACAATAGATTTTAGGGTTGTCTCTAAATTTGCTATTCATCAACTGGCTTGTGACTAAGATAAAAACAAAGCAAAACCCTCTGCAGGGTTTGCAGTCATACTGATCAACTCCTGCAAACTTTCAATCTTGGAATGTAACTTGGAAGTATTATTTGAAAAGGAAGGAGCTCTTTAGTGCAATTAGGACACTGGTCTGCCTATATACTTAATCTCTTGCATGAAGGTTATTTCACCCTCTCCAGCTTTTTAACTGTTTTCATTCTTTCCCACTTCATCGTTGTTACCAAATATGCAATGCATATTTACACAAACAAAATATGCTGGAATCAGAGGTCATTTATAAGTTTCATTGCCTACCAAAACAGTCTTTATGGAAATACCCACTATGGTAATTCTGAGAGCCCTGAACCTCGTTCACATAGTTGACCACATTACAAGAATTCAGTGGACTTTTCTTGGAGGGGGGCAATAGGATTTAAAACTTTACAAGTAGCAAATTGATTTTATCTCAAGTGCTTTAAATTCATCACTACAAAATGTCATTTTCCTGTTGAATAGCAAGTGGGATCCTTAACAAGAGTCAGTTATCTTTGTGGTGAATTATTATATATGTAATGCTCAAATACTGTTAGCCTGTACATAGACAGGTGTGGGGAGGACAAGTCCTTGCCTCACAAGTTCAAACTGAGAATCTGATTCTGCAAACCCACTCTCACATGAATTTATTGAATCAAGCAGCCTCACTGAACTCAGGGTTAAAATTCTTCTATACATTTAATCGTATATGCAATTTTTGTAAATGTATTCAAAAGTATCACTTGAATCTACTTTTTTTATTTCATTACTCTCTTTCTTTAAAACACCCAAAGAAGGTTTGGAACACAACCAACAAATTTGTGCCTTGTGAGTCCAACACTATAATCAATTTCTTTATCATTAAAAAGGCGAAATGGGAAGAAGTTTGCTACAGTCAAGAGAAATAACAATTATAGATGTGCTAGTAATAAAAGACATTTGACATACAAATAGCAAAAGTGGATCCAGCAAGCATTACTGAATGACTGAAATCCTGGATTCTTCCCCTTCCTGTTTCTATCATTCCCTATATTTCTTCCTGTGAGTAAAGGCATAAATTTCTAGTTTGATGGCTGGAAACCAATCGTTTTAAAGCAATAGGATGCTTGACACTGAATTTAAGAGGAATAGACTTTGGCCTTGGGACTTTCAAGACAGGAATAAATCCATCTGTGCAGAGGAAGAGGTTCAGGTGTTTTGATGTGCCCATGGCTGAACTGCCATTCAGCAGACATTGATCCTCAGCACTCTGGATCCCAATGCAGGAGCTCTCCTGCCTTAGGTGGGAAAAGCCTCCTCTATTTGCTCACTGACCTTCATATCTGGGCCAGCCAATGCTAAGCAGGGGGAAAAAAAGGCACCACAGCAGATAGGTTAAAGAGCTCAACACCAGCTTAGAGACCGTGGTGGGACATGTTACATCAACCAGAAAAGTTTTGTTTTAAGAGGCAGAGGAGAAGTGAGCACCCTGAGAGCAAGCAGTCCCATAACCACTGCAGTTAAAGGGGAGAAAGAAGGGGCAGAAGGCATTGTTGGGGGTTGTGTTCCTGTTTATTGCAGCACTTGTCTGCGTGTCTCTTTCCTGGAGGGATTAGGAGCAGGGATTCTGCCCTGTTCCCCTTCATGATTCCCCGGTTTATGAGGTCCTTCCTCCACCTCTCAGTGGTTAGCTGGAAATCAAAGAGGTAACCATAATTCCAGAGGGCACAGCATAAATGGGGGATGGTCTTGGAGGAATGGATGTCTCCACAACTACCCCTACTCAAATCTGTGCCCACAAAATCACAGAATCATTAAGGTTGGAGAAGACTTCTGAGATCATTGGGTCCAATCACTGCCAAGTCCCCACTCAACCATGCTCCTAAACACCTATATGTTTTTTGAGCCTAGAGTAACAATCTAGCCATTTGTAGCTATTTCAGCTAAGGCAGTATTATTTCTTTACCAGTTTTAAGAGAAATACAATTATGTGGTGAAAACTTGAAGCCATTCAACACCCTTTGGAATAATCAAGTCCACTTTGAGAGTCTTTTATATAAACCATCTGAAGGAAAGCATTACGGGCATTAGTTAGAAAATGGGTATATATATACTGGAGTATGTGAGTTTATATATGTTCATACACATCCACACATGCTTACATGAACATACATCTTTTATTCAGACTTTCAAATGCAACAGATTTGAGAGAGTTATTCCCACAGAATGTCATTTTAAAAAAGTGAAAAATTATAGTACTTAATGGCCATATTTAATTTTTGGATGACAGCCTGCTCTCAGAAGAAGATGTTAATGTAATAAATGTAACTAAAGCAGAAGGGAAGGATACCAGAGAAATTTAAGAAAGAATAATTTTTGTGCCATCACTGCAAGGCAAATAAAAACAGTATTTCCTTTTAATTTATGAACAAAGAAAAGCATATCTTCCCCCACTCCTGGCAAGTCTAATACTAATTTTGTTCTTCAGTCCACCTCTTGTGTTCATTTCCTTCTCTCTTTACTCCTTTGGCTTTGTGTTTTCAGCTGGGAGCCGTCCTACCCAGTAGACCACTCACATATTTATAGCCTGGCAAATTGATTCATCCAGGAACCTGATGTGTTGCCTTAGAGGCAGAATAACTGAGCATTGATGAAAGAACCTAGAATAGGGTACTGTGCATAAACCAGCCTACTGCTAAGGTGGGCTTGATAAGTTAAAAGGTGCTGTACCACTTCTGTGTGTGATGATGACAGAGTATATCAATTCCATATGCTACCTTCATATTTTTATCAATTTATTTTCCTTTTTTTTTTGTAAGATGTTTATTCTTGGCAATTAAAACAATGGCATCTTTGATTTGCTTTTGTTAGACTCTGCATGTATCATGAAATGGTCTCAGATTTAAAGCAAAAACACAAACAAGCAAACAAAACACTCAAAGTGAAACCAAAAGACTTCCTTCTCATTCTGATTGCTGGCTGTAAGTCAGTGCAATCCACAGGGCAAAGGTAAGTATGGTCTCTGAAGAAAAGTTCACTAATTGAAATAAATCAGGAACAGCGGAACTATTAGAATTGTCATTCAGCATTTCTACTTGTTCCTTTGTTACCCAAATGGGACTGATCCTCCAGAAGGAAAGGTCAAGGCTAAGTGAGAATCTTAGTCAAGGAGCTGAAATTACAAGGGCTTTATGTGAATGAGAATAGTTTATCTTTTTCCCCTCACTACTGTTTCCATTTCCAGCTCTCTGCCCTGCAGAGACGAGCCAGCTGTTTGTGAAGCCATCACTTGAAATTACTGCCCCGAATATAAAGATCAACCAGCACTGGTGTTATGCTAAAAGTCTGAACTCTACTGGGTTCAGCACTTGCTAGGCAAGTAAATTAGTTTTGTCAGAAGCAGAAATGGGGTCGGTGAAGGCTCAGGGGGAGAGCAGAAAAGGGGACCACCACAGATGCTTCATGGTGTGTTGTCATTAAAATGGGTGATACATGCAGAATAGAGATGAGACAGATGAATGAGATGAAATATTATGAATATTAAAGAAAGAGATAAGGACACATTTATATATATTATAGAGCAGTCAGTATCACTGATTGCTAAAGAGTGTCAAAGGCTGTAATCAAGTAGTTAAAGGTTGCTGCCTTCCTTCCCTTTTGGTGAGACACAGTTGCATACTTGTTTTGCAAAATCTTGTGCAAAATAATTTAGGTCTGCCAGATAACACAGAGTTTGATAATACTGGATTAAATGAAACAATGAAATTTGACACAGACACACACTGGCATAAATATATTTATACAAAAGAGTATTTCAGTGATTCTTTAGCTACCTGATCCACTTGGATGGATTTGAAGGGTAGTTTGACAGATAACCAGTGCTCACATAAATGTGTACTAGACTGCAGAACTGTTTTTATAAAGGAACTGATTCCCCCCTTTCACCAAGAACCATACAAATTTGGTTAATATAAAAACCTTAAAAAATATTTAGAAGTGATAAACTTCCTCTCCTCTAACTTTGTCCATTCAGAGTTAACATTTTCTCTAAAACACAACAGTTAAGCCCCCTAATGAGTCAAATAAGTTTCAGTTAGAGTAAATGGTGATCAATAAATACTTCCAAAAGATGACTCATCTCCTTATGAGCTTTGGTTAGTATGTTTAATAATATAAAGTCTTTGCTAAAGGATTAGACAAAGTGGATCCCACAGAAACATTACTGACAGCTGGACTGTCCAAGCAAGGGCATGATAATGAATTCAGGTAGCTGGTACAAGGTATTTTTTTGATTCAGAAAGGGAATAAAAGGGATATGTTTATGAAGAGTAAGGTGGGCTTCCACTTTTGTGGCTTCTGTGATAGTGAGGGAATGTGTCCATCCAGATTAGGTGAGATTTATCATTGCTTTGAATTGTTGCTTTGACTGCTCTTTAAAGAAGGAGCAAAAAAAAAAAATACATAAAGCTTGCATTGTCCCTGCAGTTTTGTGGCAAGGCCTTGTGCTACACAGTGCTCACACGTTTTTGGAACAAACATTAGGGTTGTGTCTTGTAGGTGATAAAAATGGAAATCACATCTCCCCTTTCACTTAATCAGGCCACAGTAACATTTACAACCTATTACTGTTACCAAAAAATTGAAACAGAGTGCCCTGATTGACATCTCCAACCTTTCCAGTGCCACATGATGCAATTAAAAGAAAACTAACAAAGCAATCAGCAGCTTGTTGCTTTGTAATGAGTCCCTTTTCCTGTCTCATTTATATACAGAAATATATCCATGTAGAGAACTTCAAAAGTAAAGTAAAAGATATAAGTTTTGTTTTGTGGACAGCCTCACAATTTTAAAATGTAACTATGATAACATAGAACTATATACATAATTAATATATATATTATAATTTTGAAATCCTCTTGTCAAAGTATATTACTATCCCATTGGTTTTGTCACTTGTTATTTGTCTTGTATATTATCACATGTGATAGAAAAAAAATCATATAAAAACTTCAACTTTGAAAAAGTAAAAATGGGCTGAAATATATTTTTCTCTCCCTCCTCCAACCCAAAAAGTCAGGAAAATCAACGCTTTTTTTGTGATCATTTCCATTTTGATGGAATTCTGGCTTCAGAAAGCAAATGATTCTGCCAACAAATTTCACACTGGCTCTATTGCTAAATCAATCATTTGAAATTAGAAACTGTATTATGAAGCAGCCTTTCAATATGATCACACATTACTCTATTTGGGTTTCCGGGTTTGTTTTTTTTTTCTCACAGAATCGCTGCCTCTTTGAAAGTGCAAAGTGTAAAGTGGCTAATTCAGATCCCTTCTCCTTCTTCATTGTTTAAGTGCATTTTTTACCTGCTTGGCTTTGAAGGCAGAACTATTAATTACTCACTAGCCTGTTCAGGCTTTTTCATCCATCTCACATCTGTGGTTCTCGAACATGAAAATACCTTTGTGACTTCCCTGAGAAATGAGCAATGGACTGTATTCCCATCATAAAGCTAAAGAACTGACAGATGCAAATATGATTATTTGGGATTTGTAATATAAGGAACAGAGTTTAAAAGTTATTAGCACTTTGGAGTCTTAAAGCAGAACACTTATTTTGTCTCAAACCATGACTTAGAGTGCACAATTCTTCTGAAAATCAGATAGTTATGAAATCAGACACCAGAAAATGAGGCTCAGAGCACTGCGAAATTTTAGTTTAAGTATTTTGACAGCTGCACAATTGGTTTCAGGAGAAGGCTCAGCATCAAAAGAAACTCCCTGCCCAAACCTCTTCTCGCTGCTTCTCAGTGGAGGTGATGAGTCCTCAGGACAGGCAGGGAACAGCAGAGCAAGAGCACAGCCTTCCACCAGTGACATGACAGCATTTAATGAATGGCTTCAATCTCTTTGGGCAGTAATCCCCCTTCATATTAAAGCACTCTAAATTAAACCTAAATTTTATCTTATGATATCTTTTCTCCAGTGGTATTTGATAAAGAAATCTGTGTTTAATAACAATAGCAATACTCAAGCTACTAATTCCAGTATAAATTTGTGTTTCTTCTTGGTCCCAGGTTTTCACAAATGCATTTGTGGCTTTGAAGAGAAGGCTGGCAGACTGTTGTGTCAGTGATATGTGTCATCCTACAGCCTCTGAGGACGAGACACACTGACAGGCTGTCAGCTGTGACTGGTGCCTTCCTAAACATCATAATTTTGAGACATAAGGATAAAACCCACAACTCCTGCTGTGTTCATTAGAAATGAAGGTAACTCCAGCAGATGAGAGACATTTAGTATATGGGCAAAAGTCCATGTTTCTGGACAGTGTGAAGACAAATGGGCTTTCAGTAAAATCAGTAGCATATTGATTTTAGGATCTCTTTACTCAGCAGGTAGTGAACTTGCAAAATTTTTTTTTTTGCTTACAAGAAGTTGTGAAGACAGTCTTTTGAGAGTCAGGAAAACTTTGTGAACAACAGAGGCTGAAAGAAATGCACTTGGATGTAGTTTCTAAGATCACCAATCAGTTGGAGAAGGATGTGTCAGAAGCGACCAGACCATACTGTCCTTAAAGGGTTGTGTCGTACTGCATAGACCTGGACCAGATGGACTGTTGGTCTTACCCAGAGACACATTTCTTGTGTTCTGAAAGATAACCTGTTGCACTTCTGGGTTACCTGAGCTGCCACATGGACTTTTAATGTGGACAAAAAGGGCAAAGTCTCATGGTTTAGTTCAACCATCTTTCATTACAAACAACCAAGTTATAGTACCTCACCTCTTCTGAGGGTTTAAGAGGGCAGACGGAAAATTACCACCACTCAGACTTGTCGTCAGGAGGTAAATTGATTGCAAGTGAATTCAAACAGAAAAGATCCATCCCTATTGTGGTCCCCAGGTGCATCCACACTGGTGAGTAATACCTCCTTCACGTCCTGGGGCACATGTTGCTGTGCATTTGGTGCATCTCAGCAGTGACAAATTTCTTGCTGTCGCGCAGCACTGAGGCATTCTTAGATTTTTTTCCCCCAAGATTAAGGAATGAGTCCCAGCATTCTTGCAGTGCCCCTTTTCAGTGCACTGAAATTTGTTCATTCACTCTTGAAATAGATAGAATAAGTCCTTTAGGAAGACATTTAAGGACTTCAAAGGAGGAAGTTCTTATTCTAGCCTTAATCATCTGTCCTAGCTAGTCCTTACAAAAAAAGGTAGTTAAAATGCTGTAGATTCTTTGTGATTTTATATCAAATCTTTTCCGTAATGACTCAAAAATTCTCTGCCTCTGTTCTCTTACAAGCAAAATATTTCAAATTTATCTGGATTAGCCTCAATCTGTTTTGATTGGGTTCACCCACTTCTCTCATTTGTTTACATACTCATCCATTTCAGCCTTGTTTTCTGCATTTGCTAATCACTACATTAGTCCAAAAATTCAGCCAAAGTATGTTTTTATTCTTTTTAGTAGATGACATATAAAATAAAGATATGCAGTTATATATGCAGATGATCTCAGTTCTCATATCAAATATTTATATGGAGGGTCAAATGTGTCTGTGGGGAAAAAAAAAAAAAATTTCTCCAGTGGAGTTTATAGCATATGAAAGATAGTAATAAAAATTTTGCAAAAAGAAATGGAATTTTTCTCCCTCTAAGTAAATATTTCCATGGACAATGTTTGAAATAGGATGTTCCTTTTTTTTTTTTTTTTTTCATTCCTCCTCCATCTCCCCAAACCTAGCCAAGAAGCCGTACTTTATTAAAGCATTTGCTGTTCCACACCTGAGCTGATGGAAATGCTTTACATCTCTTTGTGATACCTTCTCCACTTTTTTTTTTTTTTCCACAGATTGCCTTATTTATTGGTTCATTGCTCACTGATTCTGCTCTTTCCATGGTTAATAAAATATAATCTACTCTTGGAGAACATTCATTACTGGAATGCCCTGTTGGTTGCTTAAAGCCACTTCTGTGTCTTTTCTCCCTGTGATGCTGATCTTCAAGTTCCTAAATGCAATTCTAGCAAAGGACCAACACGTCTGTCAACAAGCCAGGAATACCACTCACATTACCACACTGATCTGGTAGCTCTGGAAAAACCCTCCTTTTTAGAATTAGACTATATGCCACCAAGAAGTAATACTTTCTTCCAAAACTTGGGGTTTTGTTGTCTTTTCATTTGACAGAGCTGCTGTGTTGTTTTTTGTTTGTTTGTTTGTTTTGTATCCAGCACCTGTTACCAGGCTTTGATTACAGTAAACAGGTTATTCTAAGCAGAGATCATTTCATGAGAAAGATGATGTAATTTTGTTTCTCCTTCCACTGACAACTCAATGAATTGTAATGAAAATAACTGAATTGCTTTCAGCAATGTAGGGGTTCTCACCCATGCAAATGAAATAAGCTTCAGCCTGGCTCATACAAGGGCTTATCAGCAGATTGTGGCAGTCGCTGCTTTGGAGATTTCGGGGGGAACTGCCTGCTGAGTGCAAGATAGGAGTTCATGGCCTGCTTCTACCCCGGGCTTCACTCCAGAGCTGCCTGTATAGATGTTTACTACAAATTTTTCCCATGCCACAGTAATGGGGTGGGGAAAAAGATGATAGTAGAAGTCCTCTATTGATTAAAAAATGAGCTACAGAATTTCTTTCCTAGGGGTCAAGAAGCTGAGAGGTAAAATGTACATTCTTTATCTGATTTCAAATACTGCCCAGGGTGTATTTAAAGTATTCTCTGATTACATTCCACTAACAACAGCCCTAATTGGCCTTGAGAAGTGAAGGACCAGCTTTGTCACAGCTCTGCCCATGTACTGAACTACCTGCTCTCTCTTCCTTCTGTATCTCATCCTCCCCACTCCTGGACTGTAGGAGGGACTCTGCCGGAGATCCGTGTGTCAGCTCTTGTAAAGCAGCACAGGGACCCTGCATGGAAACTCCTCTCTGATATATCTTCATATTCCTTGATTCAAGCAGGATCCTGGGACCCTGATGAAAGGAGTCTGGCAAGTACAATATGATGAAGCCTCCTCCTTCACACACCTTTCATTTCAGCTTTGGAGGAACAGATGTGATGAATTATAAAGACATAACACAAATCTCTCTTTACTTTAGCCTTGATGAATTCACATGGCAACCTGACTGTTTTTTGATCTTCAGCTTTCTATGGTAACAGCTGGGCTTTGAAATTACACTTTAACTTCCAGCTTGATTTTCTCCATGGATAAGCAACTGTCACCAAATCCACCACTGAAAGCAAATTACCTGAGTGGCACCTCCTAAAGGCCTTGAGTAAGTGAATGCTCCTGGACAATTTTCAGGTGTGTCCTCGTGAAGGCATCACCGAGTATCTGTAGCTACAAAACACTTTACAGAACCACAGAACACTCTGAGTTGGAAGGGACCTTGAATAATCTCACTGGGAACATCAGTAATGTGCTGCAAATTTTGAAAGAAAATAAGGTTAAAGCAAAGAAGCCAAAAAAGTTAAAGGAGTTAACGACACAACTCTCATGTTTTTGCAATCTCATTTCCCATCTCTGGTTGAGTACAGAAACTGTGTCATGTGCAGGTATTGTCTTTGCAACAAAATATAACTTCTTCAGAGATTTAGGAACTCTGTATCCTCCTGTAATTCAGTGTTAGACCACATCTCAGGAAAGCTAAGGCTTGACTTATGTCTGATGCACAAGGGGTACCGAGACTGTTAGAATAATTTAGAAACTATCACAGTTTGAGTAAGGAAAGGGGAGCTACAGAAAGAGTTCCTACAAAACATGCCTTTTTCTAATTGCTTGAAATTATTTTTAAAAACTTATGAAGTTCAAATACCTGACTTTATACTCTTCAATTTGCATCTCAATAGAAGTTTTAACTGCAACATTAGAAAGGAGTATTTAACACAATTACCAGTCATTGTCATGCAACAAGTTTCAAGCTCTAATATAGACATAAGGAAACCAGCACAGCAGATGGTGCAAGAATAAGGAACTGATCCACACAGACAGGCTCATATTTCCCTTCCTCTCTTCCATTTCTTTCTACCTTTTCATTTCGACCCTTCTGAATTCAAGATCTAATTTTTTCAGTAGCAAAATCTTCAGTGCTTACCTTTTATACCCCTGATGTATATACTGCTAAGCACATCTGTCAGGACATGTTACAAGACAGAAGTAGATTTAGGGCTGCTATAAATCACCTTAGCTCTATTAGAACAACTAAAACTACTAGAGAAATTCCAAGTTTCTGAAATCTAACCTTTCCATTTTATTATGTAGTTTTCCTTCATCTAAAATAATGAAAGAGAATGCTTCCTGTATGTATGACCTACAGAAAATAATTGATGGAAGTTATTGTGGATTAAAGTTGTTCTACCTGACACAGAAGTGAAGGAGTTTGAACAACTGAATATAATCAACCTTCACCAGCCCAGAACTCAGAAAGCAAGAGGTTCTCGCCTGAGCTGGCTCAAATAGCCAGCAATGTTTGCTGCTACAGCACCGTTTAGGTGCTTACAGCTCTCTTCTCCCCCACTTCTTCCACTTTCTCATCCCCACCCCACCCCGACACACCTTCCCTCCCTTCCCCTCATGCTATTTTCATATTATTAGGAAATTTTACCCATGGGGAACTCAGTAGGAAAATGGCCAGGGACCAGTTTCCAAAATGGTTTAAAATCTGAGATTCTGCTTCACTGCCTGAGTGACAGTTTTGTCTGTTATGCAGTCAGCATTTTACATCACTGCATTGATTTACACAGCTATATAAATCAATTAAATTAAGTAGGTAAAATTTCTTTCCCTCTCCCTCTGCCTCCCCAATCAACTCTTTAAGGCAGGATTTTGATTATGTTTCAGTTATCTTCATCTGACATATACAAGGTACTGTGGAGTGATGCTTTTGCAGGAGGTCAAACAGCAGCAAAGAAGAAAACAAAAGAGAAAAGAGAAGAAAAGTAAAAGATATGCTGAAGAATAGATTGAATTAATGTGTGTACTTTAATTTCTCTTGGCACCTGCGACTTTACACTGAGGAAATGCTCAATATAATGCATCGTTTCATGGATTAAGCAGCAAATGAAGGATGAAGCCAGGGATGGAGGTTGTTAAATACCTTTCAAATGCTGCTGCTCATGAAGCTGCTGCATGGACAGAGTGCATTACTCCCTCACAAAAGCCTTGATGAATATCAAGATTATGAGAGTCTTTTAGAAAATATAGAAAATAACACAATTAGGTGTAGCCTATCAAATGAAGGGATTTGGAATAAATACAAGAGGACAGCTAAAAGGAAGGGGATAACTGTCTTTGTGAGCTGAAGGGAACCTATATCAAGGTAAACACATGACAAAGGTTTATAATGTCTGGGCAGTGTGAGTTCTTCTCTGGCATTTGTGAAATTTCAGTTCTTCTCCTGGATTTGCCACTGAACATAACCTTGCAAAAATTACTTCTTTTCATGGATATCTTTCTTTTTCCATCTAAACTATAAATGGCAATTACCCCTTTATATGTTCATATAACACCCTGCTCAGTGTGTCCAGCATGATTCTAATACAATATCCTCTCACAACATGGGCTTGGTCCACTCAATAACAGTAGGAAAACAAATCACTATTTCAGGTGATTTCTATATTTAATTTGCTTCTTATAGCATATTTGCCTATTTTCAATCACATTTTTTAAAGATTTCCTTTAGAGTTCAGGATATTTTTATTGTTATGCTGATAGACTGCCTTTGTGTTTGGAGTTGAATATTAGGAACATCTCATTAAAGGAGAATTAAGATTATGAACCATGTAAAGTACATTTTGGAATGATACACTTTTTTTTTCTCCTCATTTCTTTAATGCTTCCAAATTTTGTGATTTCAAACCTCAACAGAGAAGGCTTTTAATTTTTCCCAACTTTAATTTTACTTTTTTTTTTTATTATTTTGAGCTCAGAGACTTTCCCCACACTTCCTTTAGATCTCTCTCTTCTCAGTGGTCACAGGCAGTGCCAAAGTCATGGTACTGGGAGTCTATATGTCAGCAAAATAATAATCCCACCATTTGCCCTAATTAAATATCTGTCTTTGGGGGACTTTTTCCACTCCATTCACAGATGCCATGGCCATCTGCACTGAGTTCCTCATGTTGGCTTTGACATAGCTGTCACATGTAAATGTGACTAAAACTGTACAAACCTCTCAGGACTCTCAGTAAATCCCTGAAAAGGCTGCCTTTAAATCCTCACCAACGTGCCTTCAACCCTGCTGTGCTTGCTGGCTAGAAGGCAGCTGGGTATGTCCTGCCTGTACCAAATCCTCACCCTGATTTCTGTGTAGCAGGTAAGTAGAGAACATGTAGAAAAGAATTCGGTGTCATATAACAGAGGAGTAAGGAAGGCTTTGGCTTTGGCATTCAACAACTGACACAGGGTCGCTACTGGGATAGCTGAAGAACTTTTGATTGTGTTTTGGGACCAACAAGACCCTCTGAGCCAGCTGAAGGGAGTTATGGGGCTGTCTGCACCACCCGTGTTGCCTTACAGCCCCACGTGGATGGGCAACACAAAATGGGTTGAGGATAGCAGTGTTGATGGCTTGGCTGCTTTCTGCCCTGCACATGTGTTAGGGATGAGCCTTGGATGTTCAGGGAGTAGAAATAAATGTCACTGCCTTGTAACAGATGGGCCACTGCAAACTGCTAGAGGTAGAACCACCAGGTCAGAGCTTATCATGTCTCTGAACTTGTTCAAAATGACAATGGTATCAAATAGAATAATTAGTGATTATTCTTTTCCTCAAAAAGGTTTTGTTTTTTTTTTCTTTGGATGTTACTCTCCTGAAGGAAATGGGAAGGAGATGGGATCCAACAACCCCAGCTGTCACCATTAAACCAGTTCCTCCTTCAAGCTGAATGCAGGGAACAGGAAACTTTTCCGCTTCAACCAACAAATAACTAGCAATCAATCTGTGGCAATAATGCTTTATGGACTGCCCAGAAAATGTCATTAAAAACCTTTCCAAGGAATTATAGTAAAAACAACTGTCAAATCTATAATCCTAAAACACACTGAATGTCTCCACCTGTCCATTGAGCCCAGTGCATTCACAGAAGGCTCTGTGCCTTTTGAAGTCAGCCTTCATGTGAAGTGTGCCTTTGTGTTATTGAAGCATCCCGTTTTAAGCCTACTTCAAATACAGATATGCTCTTTTTTTCTGATTTTTAAGTCTTTAAAAGAAATGGGGCAGTTGGAGAAGGTTTCAAGAACAGCAGAAGGCTGAGGAAAACCTTCCTTCTCCTGCCTTTGCTTACAGAGCACTAAAAAACATTTGACATCCTACCACAGAGCCAAACCCTTCTATGTACATAAAAGAAGGAGGAGGAGGAGATAAGGATGCAGAAATGTAAGACTTCAGGGTGTTTCGTGTCTTAGGAACTCACAAAGGAGCTGTGAATGACAGTTTAAAAAAAAAAAAAAAAAGTAAAATCCAAGAATTTTCTCTTCCTACAGTTACTGAATTCAGTCCTTTTAGTTGCTTTCTTTACAGCCTGAGTTGATCTGCAGATGACTTGGATAGTTTTGTGAGGGAGGTTAGGATGCTCCATATTCAGCTACATTCAGAAACTCTCTAACTTCACCTTGAACAAGGATCCCATATTTTAGGCAGCCTTGGCTGCCTATATTATGATGCTGCACTACCCTTGAAATGGGGAAAGGATAACTTGCTGCGAGCTGATAAGATTATTGCTCTACTGAAGACATAAGAGCTCCATCAGTTTTTGCCTTCAGAAGATTTGGATCTATATCTCTGTAGTAGGAACTTTACAAATAATTTAGCTGCAGCTTTTTGTTTTCAATTTCACGCCTTGTATGTCATAATTCTGTGTCTGAAAATTTCTGACAGTGTAAGGCACAGTAGAGAGCTGGAGCACTCTGTGTAAATTGTGCTCTCTCCTTCCCCATGAAGCTGTTAAACACATATACACAGAATAGCTGTAAAGGACTGGTATGTGATATGAGAACACCAGGGCACTTCAGACACATCTAGTGGATATTCTGCACTAAGGAAACAGGATAGAGAAGTAAATTCCCTTCCACCCCTCCATACTCCATCTTTGAATTATTCATGCTTCAAATATTTCATGCACTTCTAAAGCCTAACTGAAACATTCTAATTGAATCTAAATATAAAGCAAAGCCAATAATAGAAGATTCTAATATTAAGGTATAAATATGAAGATGGAGATCAACCTTCAAAAGATTTTTGGCTTAAGGTTTTCCTTTCCACCCTTCAGCACTCAGAAAAGAAAATTCCTTCAGATAAAAGACAATAGGATTTATTAGGCTTATGGATGAACAGACATGGTGGCAATGGTATTCTTATTTATTTAGACAAATAAGTTCAAATGTCCACTAGAGTTCAAGTGGCCCTTTTGTGTATCATTTGGTAAACAAAATAGATGCAGACACTATCAAGAATACTATAAATTCTCCTGAGTTCTGCCTTGTAGATGTAGGTTACTTGTGGGGGAGTAGTATGACTAATCCCTGTTCAAATAGCCATTAATTATCTTCAGACACTTCCTAATTACAATATTGCTTAGGCAGCAATCCTTCCCTTTCCACACCTGCACACTTGATCAACTCGGCCTATGCAGCATCTGTGTTTGTCTTTAGTGCTTTGGATATGGTTGATTTGAACACATTTTCTTAAATATTCCTCCAGAACAGCTATTTAAGTCTACTCTCAGTAAACAGCTCACGTGCCCTCCCAGTCCTGGGTTGACCACGAGTTTCACCAGGACCACTTTTTACTCCATCTTCCCAGGGCTTAAAACCAACATCTTATTCTACAGGACCTTGTATTAGAAAAAGCTCAATGAGAGAGATCAGATGGGACACCAAATTTACGCCAAGTCATGCAAATTATTATGGAGACATCATCTTTACCTCAACCCCCATCACTTATGTAATTATGTTTAAGTAGCACAATCTCTATGTTTTATTCCTCTTTTTTTATTATTATTATTTAGTTGCCACACTAGGCAGAAATGTCAAGGTTTCTAACCTTGGTTTGAAAGGTTAGTTTGAAGCCTGAAGGTAGTTTGTGGTCTGTGTCATATCCTGTAAGAGACTGTTTCTCAGCTCTCACTTCCCTTTATAAAGTGCAAGTCTCCTACCTGCTCACACCAGCCCATCAGTTAAGTCCTTCCATGGATCTAAGCGGCCTCACCATGGAAATTGAGTATCACAGGAATTTGGCAAACACCTGGCAATTCAAACTCACTGTACCAGGAGGCTCATACCCTGTCTGGCACAAAAATGGTGGAAGAAAAGTGCTGCACAGCAAGTAATAAATTATTGTGTTTCAGAATAAAAGGGCAGTAGGAAGATCAGTCTGCCTCTAAGAAAATTGTCAGTGTTGTGGCAAGTAAGAGTTTTATAAGTGGTCTTTGTGCAAGAGTCTCGTGCTTCCAGCTTAGTAGAGTGTAGAAACAGTGTAATAAGTAGGTGGTAAATCAAGGTTTTTGAAAGAAATCATCCTTGGGACTTTATATACACCTCCTGGCCTCTGTCAGGATTAATCTGTCTTAGAAGACATGGATTCCAGAACTTTCTTGCTCTTGTCAACCAGACCAGAGTACTGAATGCCACATCCAGTAGTTTCTTGAACACCTCCATGGATGGTGACTCCACCACCTCCCTGGGCAGCCCTTTCTAATGCTTGATTACCCTTCCCATGAAGAAATTCTCTCTGATGTCCAACCTGAACCTCCATTGGTGCAGCTTAAGACTATGTCTTCTCATCCTGTTGCCTGGGAGAAGAAGCCATCCCACACCTGGCTACATCCTCCTTTCAGGGACTTGTAGAGAGTGATAAGATCACCTCTGAGCCTTCTCTTCTCCAGGCTGAACACCTCCAGCTACCTCAGCTGCTCCTTCTCATATGACTTACTCTCCAGACCCTTCCTCTGCTCTCTTACCCTTTTTTGGGCATGTTATAGCACCTTAATGTCTTTTCTGAAGTGAGTGGCCCAAAACTGGACCACTCGAGGTGTGTCCTCATCAGTGCAAGAGATGCAGGATACTGCTTGCTTCCATGACTTAAGTCTAAAATCTTATGAGTGCAAAATCCCTCTGTTATAAGATTTCATCTCTTTCTGTTTTAGGTTGCTGTGAAAAGAAGCATTGCACAGAGAAAACAGACATGCAGCAGTGTTAATACGCCACAACCCCCAGCAGATGTGGTTTCTGCACCAGAATTTACCTTCTGAGTTGGAGCTGGCCCTCTCTGCATGTTTCCACACACAGTCAGGAAAAATACACACCTGGTTTCTTGTCACTGTCCCCACTAGCACCTGGAAGTCCAAAGAGAGGTAGAGGAGAAGCCCCTCCTTGCCTTAGCAGTGCCATTAAGGTGATGCCAAAAGCCTGCCCTTCTCCCAGACCAGCAGCAATCGCTGTGGATGTCAGTCTGCTGAGAGCTGCCCAGGGCTCTCCAGCCCACTCTCCTTTGCCCTGTGCTTTCCTTTCCCTCTGGCATTTTTTCCAAACAACCACTTGTTTTTGGTTGCCGTCTGTCAGTTGTTGAAATGGGGCCACATGGAACCCTCCAGCTCATTTGTGCTTCATGGTTCAGTGCGCAGACGGGACCCCTTGTGATTGCGCTCGGGATCTCCTGGGAATTTAAGATCACTCACCCACAGTGGTGCAGGAACCAGGGCCAAAGAGATGCCTTCAAAACCATCCCATGGTGGCTCCTAACACTCAATTATTTGTGTGCTACCTGGCACAGTTTTGGCCTGGGTTAGCAACTGTTCTCCCAGCCAGTGCCCAAACATGGATTGCAGGAGGGCACGGCTGGAGATATTGATCAGTGTTCGATGCATACAAGGCAACACTGTTTTCAAAGGAGGGAAGACAGTTTAGCTATTGTGAGATACCACCGGGTTTCAAGGACAGAGGACAGGCTCTGTTATTTAATAGCATAGGCACAGCTTCAGACAAGCACTGCAGAGGTCTGGGAATGTGCTGCTGTCATGTTTACAGCTCCCGGCTTCAATATTTCTTTCATAACCTGCTCTGAACAGCACTGTGGTTACATGCTGAGTAGGAAAGATGAGGTGAAGAGTATAGCAGGGTCATCACATCTCAAGAGCGAGAGGGGCCCCTGGAATAAATTTGCCCTCACACAATAGGCTACTCTCCATTTCTGGCAGAGAGGATCTTGGTGTCACATTCTCTGTCCCCTCATTTCTAAGCACTCCTTGTCCTTGAAATTCTGCTTCCGAAATGCCTCATCACCCCTGTGTCAATGACATTCCCTTTTCCAGTGACAGCCTGAACCCACATTCTTGTGTATAAAAGAAACTTATTTCAGTAACTCAGTGGTTCTCCGAATAGCTGTTTTCAAGATCAAAATTTTTACATGAATAAGGATGGTCCAAAGGTGTACAAAATCTGATTTTTTTCAAACCAGAATGGAAAAGACATTTGAAAAATATTACCATAATGGTATCATTACCTGGTAATTTTTTTTCCACCCAGGAACAGTTGGGAGCAGATGCAGATTAGTGAGGTACTGAGCTATGAGTCGGGTCTTCAATTTTAATCTCTGCTTCTGATTTATAACATGACACTGAACTGGTCCTTCACCACTTACTCTACCTCATCTGCCTCTCTGGGAGGGCTCTGACACTCACTAGCTGTATATTCATTTTCCAGCAAAAGGTGCTGACTTAAATTAAGCATAAATTCAATGCAAAAAAGAAAGGAAGAAAAAGAACAGTTCAAATTAGACAACTTAGTTCTCATCTAAAATGTCCTACATAGACTCAAGTTTCAGATGATATAAAAAGATCTAACTGGAAAGACACAAAAGAATAATATGAGTGTCTTATTAATTGGGAGGAAGATGAGTTAGCAGAGAATGGTGGAAAAACTTTCCTGTTCCTTGTGATTCTAGACAAATGATGCACACTTCCCATGGTGTTATTCTGCACTGCACTTCACAAGGGTGTCAAATACTTAAATAACATGGGGAATAACTGTACAGCCTTGAGAATGCAAGATGACACCCATTTCATATCATAACACAATGTACTGTAGTCATGTACGTGGTATAATGATGAAAGGTTACTGGTTTATTTATAAAATCATTAATGAGCTCAAAAATAATGGTGTCACAACTGATGTAAAATTGGTCTATTAGAATGATTTATGCTCATTATACAACCTCAAATTGTTTTTAAATGAGGCATTTGGGGTTCATATTCATTGTCTTTGGCTAATTTTAAAATACATTTTAAGTACCTTAAAGCAAAAAATTAATTGAGTAGGTCCAGAATAAAAAAACGGACTTGAAATGGACATAAAATTTATTTTAGCAATTTAAATATATACTTCAAAAGATATATGGGAGAAAATAAGCACAAAATTTTATTGTTTACCTGCAATTTATAGATTCAGATGCTGAAACAAAAATAATATTTCATTGTGATGGGGAAAGAAAGGACTGATTTCTCAAGTAAAGGTGGCATTTTTTGTCAAAGGAAGAGCATTTTTCATTTCAAAATAGTACAGTAGCTGCAGCACTTGTCTGAGATGTGTCTGGACGTGGGACTTCAGAGAGATGCTCTGATGCACCGTGGCAGTTGGACACCCCAAGGAAGCCCTTTTCCAAAAGTCTTCTTTCTGTTTCACTGCATGGGATTTTACAGCTGTTGAACTGTTCATGAAATCAAATTATTTTTCTTATCTTTTCTGAGGCAATACCCTAAGAGGATTTGTAAAAGTAAATCCAGCCTTCATTACATCCTGTTCTTTACTAGACAATCTGGGCATAATTCTGCTCTTGATTTCACTAGTGGAAATGAAATTACTCTGAACAGGAATTGGTTTAGTGGAGGCTAACGTTCAAACTTCAGTTTTTTTCTACTACTGGAAAACCAGAGGCAAGTCTACAATCACCCCAAATTTCCTTTGAATGGGAGTCACACTGCAGTTGTCTGTCAGAGGCAGGTTGAGCTGCCTAGAGTAAACAGATGAACACAGTGAATGCCAATACACTCTGCTTTGCTCTGTGGGGTGTTTTTCTTTAGGAAGGCCAAACTCAGGTCAGTGGAAATACATACAGCAGCAAACAGCAAGAATTTTAAGGCACTCATGCCATGAATCAATCTGTATTTGTATTTTGTGCATATGAAAGCCTACCTGTAACATACAGTACTGTCCATGAGTAGGCAAGGCAATGACTGTCCTTATATGAAAGTTAGATGGACTTAAAGCGAAAATAAATAAGCCCTGGAGCCCAATTCTGACCTTTTATGGAACTAAAAGTATTTTTATTAACAACATAATGATAGAATAAATCCAAGTGATGGAATGACCCACCAAATTACATAGCACATGTAAGCATCATATGTTCAGGAAAAGAACATATGATGTTCTTTTAGAACATCTTTAGAAAAGAGGGTATGAAAGAATTACTTTCATTGAACTATGCAAACTATGGTGAAAGAAAAAGAAAATTTTACCAATTCCTCCCTTTCTTGAAATGTGTGGGATAATTCACTATTAAGCACGGCATATGTTACAATACTCTCCAGATGTTCATGGTGAGGAAGATATTGTTAGAGATTAAAATAACTTCCATGAGACTTTTTGTCAGTTTTCCAACGAGTTTCCATCTGTAGATATTTTTGACTTCTAAACAAAGATCCACTAAACAGAGTTAAAAATAGACCTTCAAACCCAAGCCAATCATTAAACTTATTCTGATTCTGTTGCATTCCAGATCCCATCAATTAAACATTAAAGAACAGGTAGTGAGTGCTTGTGTCTATAGTAGGTGCTCATTCCAAGGTTGACCCTAAGCTTTCAGAGAGAAAAGGCCATTTTTAATGCTTAATTTAATCAGTACCTTTTTTTTTATCATTTAAATTTGAAAATTTCCCTAAATCATGAGAGTTTTAATGTGCATGTTCCAATCAGGAAGTCATAAGGGGCATATGCTCAAAAAATTGACTTTAAAAATATCAACCAATTGTCAGACTGTATTGTGTAAAATTGGGCCTGATAAGAAAAAAAAGTTTTCTTCCCTTTTATATTTGAAGGAAGGTTAAAAAAGAGAGCCAGTTTTATTGTGGGACACAGTAATGGCCCAGCAATGGAAGAGTTTTGAAGGTACAGATTAATAATCACTGTCAATGTGGAAGAGGAGTTGCCTAAACCTACCTGACCTCTGCCTAATAATCAGACATAATTATCTCCAATGTCATATCATTTCTTTCACACATTGTCTGTCCCATTTGTTCAGAAAACTCTGTTTTAAGGAAGTTTTTCCCAGCAAAGGCAGAAAATGAGGTGTGAGTGCACGACTATTCCTCAGAGCTGTGGTGTCTTCTCTTTCATGGGGAATGAACACAGACTGAACCCACCCCTCATTTCCCTCCACATACGTGACACCATCCCTGTATCTGTCAGATGATTTTGCTCACATGACAGTTTCATGTGAGGTTCATCAAAGCCATTTAGCAGCAGCCTGCCTGCTGTAGGCATGTCAGAGAACTCCTGAGAAAGCCCAGCAAGGAGCAGCCTGAAGTGGGTGACATTTTTTGGTGCTTTATAAAACTTTCATCCCTATAAAGTGTGTTATTGTTACCAGGTAATGATTGGTTTGTGGCCATATGGATGCCTGCTGCCATCCAGGCCATGAATAATGGGCCCTGTGGTGCCACTGATTGTGCCTTCTGATGCAAATGGGAATATAATTCAGGAGCCAATTGCATATTATTTAATTGGAATTGCCCCTCAGCGTGTTTCTTCATTTCACCCTTCAGTATTACAAAAACATACCAATGTTATCAGCTTGTTCCTACAGACATAGCCTGGTATCTCAGCATAATTCTTAACTTTTAATTTGGTCTGTTCTGTGATTTCATTAGGAAAAAACCCCCACCCTAATATAAATATAATCATTATGAAAATTAAAATAGCAATACTTTTGAAATCCAATCTACTCTTTAAGGCAGTAGCACAGCTTTCCCCATGTTTCAGCTCCAGATTTCCTTTTTTTGGCTTATAGTTTATGGTAAGGACTTTGGACAATAGACAGTCTCTTGTATGGCCTTTTAAAGTATTGAGACTAATCCAGACTTGTAAAGTTCAGAATTTTGACTTTGAGATTTGTCATTTAAAATACAGATTTTTTCCCACCCTTCTTCCCCTCCCCACTAGAACTATACTTAGATTTTTTTTGGTAGACAGCAGACAGACAAGTGTCACTAGGAGCAAGACTAAAGTAATTGGACTATGGAGAAAGACATTGGTATTTCTGACCTTCTTTCAGAGGGAATGAAGACTACTGGGAATAATTTATTCTGAGGTCATCAAATTTTCATTCAGCCTACATCTTATCTTCCAGACCCTTCTCCTAGAAAAAATGCAAGTTCATTCAGGTAATAAAATCATATTTTCAGCAGAACATCTGTAAGTGTCAGGTTTATTTCAGCAAAAAACCCTGAAGGTATCCACAAGTAGTTTGGGTTTATTTCCAAGCTATTTTAAGGAGAAATGGGATGTATCTCAGGCCCTGCAGCTCTAGTAATTCTAGTCCACTTTATGCGTTGTCTTCCATCTTGTTTTGTGATATTAAATGTAAAATAGGATTTGTGTGAGTGAAATTACAAGTTTGCCTGAAGTCCTCCATCATACCACTGGGAGGTCCCAAAGGGAAAGGTGTCTGTGGGATGGACCATGGCTATGAGTGGATGTCACCATCAATGGTCTGTACCCTATAGCATGGTATTTTTGTTTTGTGGCATGCAATGAAAACCAAAGTCCTCTGAGCTGGGAAAAGGACATGCCATCCATGTGCCAGGTGCAGAAGCCTGAAAAAAACATTTCAACATTAACCCAAGAACTCCTGAACTTGAGTGTCCTGCTACTGTACCAACCTCCTTCCACACAGTCATGTCTGGGGCCACTTAAATTGTGCTGAGAAGACTCATGTGGCCTCACAGGAAGGGTCTGGCAACTCCAGTACTCAAGCACATAAGTAAATACTCTTACATATCCAAAGACATTTGGAGGATTTGGTTACACTTCCAATTTTTGGAGGTCTGAGTCTAAGCAATAAAACCTCTGTTTGAGGTTTCTCAATCATTCCTACAACTACATCCCTTGGAGGAGAAAAGCTTTATACTGAGGTTCATTGTTAAGTCACATTTATTTTGTTGCTGTCATAAACACTGAACAAAAAATAGCACATGTTAAAACACCTTTCAACTCTCCATAAGGATCCTCCCTTCTGGACTTTTAAGTGCTTTATATCACTCACTTAGGGTCACATTTCTGTGCCTTTTCTGATGTGTAACATAACCACTCTCTTCAGCTCTGAGGACTCGGGTCAAATCTTTCCACTAATCTGAAGTACCACAACTGACTTATTTAGAATTTAATTTTACAACTCTCACATTGAAAATAGATGTGCACGTTTAACATTACTGTTAATTTCCAAGGACCTGCTTGAAAAATACCATGGAGTAAAAGTACAAGACCTTTGAATTTTCCATGGCAATAAATGTTGCATTGAAAGATTTAAATAAACCAAGATAAAGTTAAACATTCCCTGTGACATGTAAAAGGTTTCTTTTTCTGCCTTCTTTCGTACTACAGAATAGTTTAGTGGCTTGGTAATACTTTATCTCTGGGTACAAAGAAAGGAACCTCAGCCCACCTGCTGGTATCATTTTGTTTCGTTGGTAAGTGAGGATCAACAGGTTTTTCATCTGTAGCAAACAACAACTTCCCTTTTCTGCACATAAGTGCCATCGAAAAATCTTCTCAAGTTTTGTGCTTGAAATGTTATTTAAATAAAAATAAGTTGAAAATCTGCCTCCTTGCACGTTATAGCTTGAGGGAATGCAGTGGGAATCTCACTGAATCATTGCTGGTGATTATAAAGCAAGAGCTATTGACAGAAGAACTAACAGCTGTTTAAAAATGTTGCTTTAGAGATTAGTGCAAAAATGCAGGTAAAATACAGGCATTATGTAAAAAATTGCACTGCAGAAAAGAGGTGCTATTTAAATATTGTTTAAAAATACTCAAATGCAACACCCAGGACTTGTAATTCATTTTAGAACTAAGCATGTGTGCTTTAGACCTTCTTCATTAACACAGGCTGCTAATAGGAAGTTATGCTTTTGTTTCAGTAATTTTCAGTTATTAGCACTGAAAAGCAGGGAGACAGATGGCTGTGAGAGATCATCTGTTATCAATGTTACGCTGAAAACCCTCAGTTTAGTAAAAACTAAGGATAAGGGGAAGAGCTGAAGATTTTTAAAATTAAAATTTAGTAACAAGCTATAAATTTGTGTTTTGTAAGAACACCTTTACTTAATGATAATAAAATTAATATCTCTTTCATTAGCAATTTTGAGTTCTTAAAATTATTTTAGCACTATAAACTCCTGGAGACAGCTGTTGAATTGATTATCTGCAATTTTACACACAGCATCTGAAAATAACATCTTCACAGGATAGGACAATTCTCTCTTCTTAACAATCCTGAATTATTGTGTTAATAGGATTAAGGTAAAGGTAAATGGCCAGTCTTCGCGATCGAAGATCTGGGAAAGGTGTTCCCACCTTTCAAGCCTGCGCAATGGATTTTTCAGGTGAGACACAGCCTGCGCTGAACTGAGCCCACCCTTTAATCCTAAG
>JAWWLV010000144.1:69134779-69155345 GCA_035041135.1 Platyrinchus mystaceus
CCTCTGGTCAACTCAAATGAAAAGAATTCAGTCACTGTAACAGAGAAATACCGATGGGATGTTGATGTGAGCAGCCATGAAGGTGGCCTGCTTAGGGGGGAAAATTACTGAACAGAAAAAAGACCTGACAGCTCAGGAGCTGAGAGCCTGTAAACCCAGCTCGGGAACCCAGAACATCCCTGGAAAGTGTCTCAGAAGTGCACAAACCCAAGAAACTGTAGCAGCAACTTATCATCTGAAACAGTGGAAAGAGTCTGGGAAAATAAAATGGGTCTGAAAGAACAGGAAACATCATCTGTTGGCTGTCACAGGTGCAAAAATTAATTTAACTGCACGTACTGGTTGCTTGAAGGGATGGTGTCCTGCACTCTTCTATGTCCTTACAATATAAAAAGGGCTTAATTTTTATCCAAGATGAAGCCTCTCTCTGTAAGAACTTCCAGGACTGGATGTACTCTGTTCCTAAACAGGTTGCATTTTCCACATGAACTTTCCTTGAGATCTGGACTATCACTGAGGAAACCTTTCTGACTCCAGACTATGCCATGGATTATTTTTGACTGGAGTCTACCCTCTTGTTTCGCTCTCGACCCATTTTTGGTGTTGGTTTGTTTCTGGGACATTTAGGTTCCCCTCTGGGATCTATTTATCCTCTTCTGGGGTGGCTTGGCCTCTTCTGAGATATAATTCACTTGATACAGGTACTATAGATCCATATAAACAATATTTCTTAAGGATATCTGGTGTTAAATCATTGATAAGTTGTTTCACTAAAAAGTTTGAAGTGACCTGTGATAGTACATACCTGCTTGGTTGTTGCTGTTACTGGTTTTTGCCATTGGATTTATTGCTACTGTTATTAACTGCTGCCTTACAGTTGATATTAATTTCTGACAGTAATTTGTAACAGCTTGATATATATAAATATATATGTATTTCTACACACCTGCACGTTGGGTAATCCTTTAGGTCACGACAGATGTTCTTGGTTACTATTTTGGGGGAAGGGGAGGAGGGGAAAAAAAAAAATTAGTGTTTTCTTTAAGCAGAAATAGGATGGTCTGTGTCCTGGAGGAAGTAAAAGGCAGATATAAAATTGGTAGAAAGGTAACAGTAAAATGAACAGTTAAAATTCATGGTGCATAGAGGTGGGTTTTCAGGGAATGTGGAATGAGAGCAGCTCTCCTGAGTGGAGTGAGTGCCACCAGCCACAGCAGGGATGAAGCACATATTGCTTAAAGGACAACTGGGCAATCTACCGTTAATGGCTGAGCAAACTCATGCAGATGAAAGCTCAGTGACTGAAAAAGCAGTAGCTGAAGACCAATAATAGTAATAGTAGTCAGGGAATAGTAATAGTAGTCAGGGAAATGTAAAACTTTTTTTTTGTTATTGGGGTTTTTTTTGCTGTGTAGTTTTCTTGTGGTTTTTTTTCGGTTTGTTTTATTTTTGCCTTTTTTTTTTGGTTGGTTGGTTTGGTTTGGGTTTTTAGTTTTTGTTTATGTGTTTGTTTGTGGGGTTTTTTACTTGGAGGAGAGGCAAAGGAAGAGGAAGAACAAAGTGTGGGAATTGGCAGGGAGTTTTTTGAAATACCCATTATATGATCACAAAGCTACTTCCTATTCCTTCTGATTAAATTATTCTAATAAGCCTGCATTTTCTATAGAAAAAGAATTAGGAGGATATTTTAAAGACTGCAGTCTAAAAGAGCTTAAGTAATTTCTAAATATTTTATATGTGATCGTAGATGTTGTTACAGAGGATATGTTCTCTGTGAATAAGTTACCAGGTATAGGATTTCTTGTGCTGCTCCCTATAAATTAACCAGTTTGATATTTCACCTTTTAATTGCTTTCCTGTTTTATGACAAGTTTCAGAACAAGGGCTTTCCCTGCTTTGCACAGGGTTTGTCACTGGAGTTAATTCACACCTCAGCAGATGTGACTGGGCCTGAACTGGGAACACACTGAGTTCACATGAAAGGACCTTGTGACATTCTGCAAGGCATCTTGGCACAGCCTGGGGACCTTTGTGCAGGATGCTCTTCCCATGCCCCTGGTGCCTGCAGGACACAGCCTGCCATGCACAAGCCTCAGACTCTTTCTGCTGCCTCAGAGAGTCTCACCAAGCCATTTCCAGCCCAAGGCTCTTGTCTGCAGAGCCCCAAAGGCCTCCAGATGTTTTTTGTCCCAAAGGTCAAGCACAGGCAGATGCCCTAAGTGGCTTGTCCTGCTCACAGGGCAATGTGCAGCCTGGCACTGACCCAAACACAGTTTGCTGAGTGGCCTTGGTAGAAATTAGTTCATTTGTTAGAAATGTGCAGAGGGCTGAACTGCAACTTAATACATGGTGGTGGCTTTGCTCTGCTTGGGCCTTATTCCAGAATTACTGCATTCATCATGACTCTTTCTATTAAATTCAAAAGACTTTGGATCAGGCCTTATATTCATATTTTTAACCTAGAGCTCTTTGGCATTTTAAACAGCATCATTATGTTTTTCATTTTATTCCTTGATACTGGGGGTATTATTTCTGCTGAGCCTTCTGAAAAATGTATTAAACTTCCCAGCAAATATACCTTTACATCAAGGCTGCCTAGTTTAGGGTGGCACATATATTATTTCCTTGGAAAACACTCAGTCTGGTAATGGAGTTCTTTCCATTGAAAGGAAATTAATAACTGAGATTATAAACTTGTGGAATACATTTCCTCCCCCCCCCCATCATGTTTGCAGAGATTACCTTCTTGACCCACACAAGAGGCCTGGGGGGGTTTCTTGGTGCAGATTTTACAAAAGAAGTGCTTAGTGGTGTTCCAAATGGGTTATTTGGGCCACTTAAAGAATAAGTGTTAGCAAAGGTGGGGTTCATATGACGTTGTGAAAGTGCAACTTAACAAAGTTCAAAGTCAAGATTCACTCTTATCACTGTACAGTATAATCATTTATGTGTACAGTGATTCAGAACTGTGAATACACAAATCAAAGGTACCACACTACAAGGTTATGTATAATATCATAGAATCATATGGAATCATGCAATGGTTTGGGTTGGAAGGGACATTAAAGATCATACAATTCCAAACACCTGCCCTGGGCAGGGACAACTTCCACTTTCCCAGATTGCTCCAAACCCCGTCCAACCTGTCCTTGGACACTTATAGGAATGGGGCAGCCACAGCTCCCCTAGGCAAACTGTGTTAGACCTGAATTATTGCTTCAGGCCTCACCACCCTCACAGCCAAGAATTTCTTCCCTTATCTAATCATTCACTTGCCAAAATCTGCTGCTGATGAAAGATCTCTGCCTCAGAGAAGTACTATGTTTAGTTCACTGGTATAGTTATAGCTATAGTATCATAGGTGATTTGGGTCAGGTTTTGCTTCTCACTGCTGTAGTCCTCATTGGGCATTGAGAACCATCTATTCAAAAGTATTTAGGTGTTTAAGGGTGAATGTGGATACTTCTGGAAACAATTTAGGAGCTAAGTGCCATCCACTGCACTGGGAGATGGACTTCTATGGGCTTTAGAAAATGCCCCCTGACTCTTATTTCCATCTGTTGATTTTTCAAAGATGTGGCCCAGAGCAGTAAGTCCCATTTGACATTTTATTGCCCACCATGAGCCTTTAAGGTCATGCTATATAAAGACATCCACGCAGGAAGTGAAAGCTGCCTTTAGTAACCCATCCTTCCCTTTTGCAGGTTCTTCCTCTGAGGTTGGCACAGGGAGCTCTGCAACAAGGGACAAGCTTTGCTGGGATGTTTGCTGTGGCTTTAGAAAGTACATGCTGTGGCTGAAGAAAGTACATGCTTTGAAATCTCAAATATCTCAGCACTGAAGCAATAATTCAGGTCTAACACAGTGCCACTTTTCTCATTTAAAAATGGGAAATCTCATCAAATGTGAAAGCAATCTGCTCCCATCAGGATGCTAAATACTGTTTTGTTGCTGGATTAAATAAATCTTAATTAAGACGCTGAGTGTATATTTTCATTTATTTCCTTCCTCTCTCTCTTTTCCTCCCCTCCCCACACCCAAGGATCTGACTAGAATATAGTGAAAAATCTTAAAAATTAAAAACATGGGGAGAAATACACAAAACCTAAACATGTGGATCTTTCCAGCAAGTGAAATAGCATGAGTCTGTTTTTCTCATAATTGCAGCCCATTTGTTTGTGTGTGTATGTTTGCACATATGCATCTGTAAAAAATACATGCATATAAAGTAAGGATGGAAACATTCAAGCATATTCTTTGCAGCTTATGGGGCAGAAAAATCTATAGAGCTTCAAATGGCCATCTTCTGCAATTCAATTTCCTTTGTAATGAAAGCTGAAACCAAAGTATGTACATTGTTCAATTTAATACGGTCAATGAAAATTTATATCCCTCCCCTTGTTTTATTCCGAGTTATATTATTACAGAAAATGAGCAGAGCACATGTGATTCAAAGGGAAAACAATCAGTTTTCATTTCCTATTGGCTTTGGGATGTGAATGAGGAAGCCTGAAAGAGAAATTTCTTTAGCAGAGTAATATTTTGTACAGAGGCTTTTCAGAGACCTGAGTCATTTAAAATGATTCCAGCGAAGTGTTGAGGGCTAATTTTCAAGTCAGAAGAATAACTGGGTATTTGCACTCCTGTAAGAAGTGCTGTTGTTCCCAATAGTGGATGTGACATTTCAGCTACAGCTGCCTAAACCATAAGTAGAGGGTCCTATCTGAATCCAAATAGGCTTAGATTTTGCATAAGTTGAAAAGGAAAAGTGTATTTTCACCCACCTCCACCACAAACAAAGCAAAGGAAAATGAAACACAAGCAGTGCACCCCCTGATCTGTCTTCTTTTAACAGAGAGGACTTTGGGAATGTGCCCAGCACAGCCTGGCAGTGGTAGGGTTGGGAATAATCATGGGCAATAATCTCCAATTTTTTAGCTACTGAATGGGGGCGATGGCACTGAATTTTCCAAGGGGAGAGGGAATGCTAAGTGTGATTAGGCCCCATGTGTAAGAGATTGAATCCCAACAAAGTCTTCATTGTGTTTTATATCTTCATGAGTGACAACTTTCTAAACAGCTAAATATATGTCTTCAACCTGTGAGCTGAATCCAACCAAACTGACTAAAAGACTTGAAAAAAAAATTATATTAATTAAATGCAATATAGGCTCTTACTCTAGAAATATGCCATCTGCAACCAGTATATATGAATTAATCATGAACTATCTTGAATAAATGTTCTTAAGGGAAAAACTTGCTGTTAAATGGTAGCAAATGAGTCAAAATGATGCAGATATCAGCATTCTTTTTTGTTTGATTCTCTGCTAGTCTCTGCTATGAATAAATTTATAAATTTCAACAATCTTTCATTAATTATTTAGCAACCTTTTTTTTCCTTTGTCTATTTGCAGCATTTTGCCATCTCTTCATCTTTTTATTCTGAAAGTAGGCACAGAGAGCCTTAGCCTGAGGTTAACCTGGAAACAGATATGATGTGCTTGGGCCAATAAACAAGGGGTTGAATTTTGTGGCTATATCACCCTACGTATCACTCAACTCAGACATTCCTGTGACGTGGCCCATTATGTAATGTAAACAAACAAAATATATGTTTTCATTAGGTCCTTTGAAGTCCTTGATGAAAGGAATGATCTGAAAGAAGGTATTGTTGCTTCTGTGATGAAAAAATTGGGACACCTCACGTAAACTAGTTTTCAGGAGTGTTGAAGTGCTAATTGAAGTTGCAGTGAAGATTTTTTTTAAGCAATAAGCACAGGTTTATTTCCCCAGTTGCACCAATTAATGGTGTCTGGTGATACTCTTTATTCCCCAAAATATTCCCTCTACTTTCCAGAAGAGTGCAGGTCTCCTATATCTTGTTTCATGTCTTCCAGCCTGGGGAAAGTGGTTCAGAAACTCTAATAAATGCAGCCAGAAAGTTATTCAGGTCCCTCTGAAGGACAGAACTGGATTTCTTCAATTAACCAGCCTCTCTAAATCTTATTTCCCTACATATACTAAATTTCCATTGAGCTGCTTAGGGTATTTTTTAGTTGTCCACACATGACTATCTATGGCTCTTTGTTCTGCTCTGGGCATCCTTTTGAACTTCCAGGAGTCTAAAAGGGCAACCTTCATCTGTAGGTCCTGAGGGCAGCTCAGGGAGCATTAGAAATGCAGCTCTAGGGAACTGAACCCCAGTCTGGGTGACCAGCTGGGCTATAAACACCATGACTGTGGGTATTATGGTGTCACATCCTCTGTGTTCCTGTAGCACATGTAGCTCTGGTGGTGCCCAGTGTCAGAAAACAGACAAACAACTGCTTAGGTAAACCCCTTGCACTTATGGAAATAGATGCATAGCATGGAAATTTGCATTCATGAGTGTGGAAAACTATTTACATTTAATAAATTAGTAAATTAAATTAATTACATTTAGCAAGTCCCTTATGTTTACTACCAAAGAGGAGTGTTGCTTCCTAAACTTTTTTAAACACATTGAAACCAATGAAAGAAATTACAAATAAATTCAGTAATGCAATTCAAATATATATTTAACAACTCAGTTGTGAAAATCATCCACCTACAATGCCAGAATAATGGATGCTGTAACTTACACGGAAGTACAATGGGAAGTACAATGGGAACAATACGGTTTAGCTGGGCTGTTTTGTTCTTACTGTGAAGAACATGTACAATGACTCATCCTTAATTCTATTTCTAAAACATCTCTTAAATTTTGAGTCAAGCAGAGTGCCATCCAGCTCTCCACTTGATCACGTTACCTTTGACCCTACCTGGATTTTGATTTGTATGTGGCTTCTAAGCCCTGGCTGCAAAAGTTTCATGCTACGGCTGTTTAAAGCCTCTCTGCAGACTCTTTCACATCCTCTAAAGTCACCCCTGCCATAATGCCTGCAGAAAATTGTCATCTGAAGCCCACAATAGTATCTATGTTTATTGTTGCTGGATGGCTTATGAATTGCCTACACACCCAGGCTGGCTAAAATAGCTCAACATCTTTATTTTTTTTTCTTTTTTTTTTTTTTTTTTCTTTTTTTTTTTTTTTTCTTTTTTTTTTTTTTTTTTTAAACTGTGAATTCGTATGTGGAGCTGCTATAGTGCTTCATCTGTTTGTAGAGCTTTCAACAGCACCAATCTCTAAGCTGTCTGTGGCCCTTGCCTACCTCGGGCTGCTAACACAACTGAAATAGAAACGTCCCCCTTAAAAAGGTCAGTAGAAAACAGGGAAAAACCACGAGTGTCAGCTCTTGCAGAAGAGGCAGGTAGGGTTTGACTAACACAACAAATGCTTCCCTGCTCATTTCTAAAAAGGCTCGTGATGCAGTTTGTTTTACCCCAGGAGGAATTAGCTCAGCTAAGAAACTACTAATCTTGAAACAAAACCCTTACAGTGCTTCAGAGGATCCAACAGAGAAAAACATCTTAGAAGGAAATTGATAAAAGCTCCTGGAACTTATAGCATGTTTTAGGCTCATCAGAAAAAAATAAATAAAAAAATACAGAGGCGAAAAACAGATTGGAGAGGTGTTTATTTTCCCCAAGGAGAACTTGAACATCCACTGGAGACCAGGGAAGAGTGTTAATGAAGTAAGTATCATCAGGGGAGCTACTTGACTAAATACAGTCCTTCATTTATGGGGAACTGATTTTTTAATCAAAATGTCTGATATTGGCTTACAAAAAGCATCCATGAGGGGAAGAGGAAAAAATCTACAGGAACTCCAACCTTCCCACAGGCTTTTAACTGATCTGTTAGTGATTTTATTAGAAATGTACAGGGGAAGGTCTGTCAAGATTCAGCTCAGACATGGACTAGAACTTTGAATGCAAGGCTGAAAATTGCACAGACCAACCTGTCTGCACTGTTTACGACATCATGAGCAGCACTGCCATAGGAATTTCTGTTTGGGACAATGAAAATTGAAAGGGGGAAAGAAAGACATGGCTGCAGAACCACAGACTGTTCCTGTATTTGTCAATAAAATGAGCCAGGTTTTATTCTCCTTTCCTAAAGACAAGTGACATGACACATCTCCTGCTCATTCCTCTCCTCCCAGGAGAAGGTAGCTTTGCTCTTTCTGCATATTAGGTATAATCTCTGGCCCCTTTTACACCTCTGCTTATCTGACATTTCCTAAGAGAATTAATTAAGTGTGAATTAAGCCAAATCTTTGGCCATGAAAAGTTTTGCTGTAGCCACACAGACTCAGGACTACAGAAGAGAAATTATCAGAAAGGCTTAATGGCCAGTGGGTTACTGGTGTGTGACTTGATGTTTCTTTGCTCAGAGCTGCTGTCCAAAAAGGCACAGCTCAGGGCCCTGAAAACCAAACAAAGGAAAGTGTTTTGCCAAGGAACCTTTGCAAAAGGACAGATAAGTGGTTAGCTGTAGGGAATTGGTATAGCTCCCTTCATAATAGGCAATAAAACTCTATTTTTCTTTGGGGAATAAATTCTTGAGAGAAAGTATCTGATTTGAGCTTCTAGCAGAAAAGAATTCCTTTATCTATCTAGATAACGATGCTGGTTGTATCAGTATAAATAAACTATGGGATCCCCAGGAGACTCATGTGTACTGGGAACTTGAAAAAGGCCATTCCCAAAACTCAAAACATTTGTTAGACTGGCAGGTCAGGGGGAAAAGTGATACAGGCCAGCAGATATTTCAGCCAGGTGGATCCTCAGAAGAATGGATTTCTCAGTCAGGAAATGGGTTATATAGACAGTGCTTGTCAGTGAGACATCATGAAAAACAGGCACTGTCACACAGATTTTCACTGTTTGTGAAAATCAGGCAGGTAGGGAAAAACCTGTTCTTTCCAATATCTGGCTGTGGTTTATTTCCTGCATCTATGTAGGGAAATCCTGGAATATGTAACCACTGAAAGAACATGCTGCCATGTTCCTTGAAAAATATTTGGTTTTCTCTGTATGTATTTCATTTTGAATGTTGCAAATCAGTCCTCTTGCCTTCCCTTCCAAACTTCTAACATCTTAGTGCAGATACCATGAACTCTGTGAGAAAGTATCTAAGTGGCAGCTCCTTTTAAGCCTATTAGGTTTTCCTTCTTTCACTTCACCTGGCTGGAAATGACATTTATTCAGGCTGGTCCCCAGGTGAACACAGGCGTCTTTCCAAGCTCAAAGGCCAAAAGCTCACAGATGTCATATGTCTTTTCTCGTATTTCCAAACAAAATGAGTGTTCAGAAGTAATTTCCATTTTCCCTTCCTGTATTTGTCTTCAAATTAAGTACAACTTCTCCCCCCCATTTTCAATCCTTTTCTTAGTTTTGTCCACTTTTCCTTTTCTGCTTGCACATGTTTCCATTTGCAAGTTCTCCAAATATATTCTGAGAATTTTACAATGACTCCAAAAGACATATAAGAAAAAACAGGCATCATAGGGCTCAAGGTGTAAAACCCCAAATATTATATATTGCAAAATATTTTCCTGACTCTACCGCGTTGCTTGCTCTGTTCTGGAGGGTGCTGAGCGGGATGTCAAAGACGTTCCTGAGGGTTTGGTTGTACCTGGGACCTTTCTGACCATTTTTTTTCCCCATGATGGGGAATTCCTGCCTCAGCATCTCTAACAGGCATGTCTTGTGGCTGTGTGTGGAGTTATACCTGTGATTTTGATTCCCACAGAGGTATTGGAGAAGCTCTCTTCTTCCCATGGGCTACCTCCTGGATTAATGATTACATTTATTTCTTTTACTCCTTTTCCCGCTGGCAGCAAGTAAAGGAGAGCAAAAAGATGATATGATAAAATAGTATGACTGAATATTTAAAAGTGTCTGATGTCTCTGGATGACCAGAGTCTGCCAATTTCAACTCCCTCCTGGATTTTGAATCCCAAACTAGACACCAATATACATGGAAGTCAGACTGGATTGAACTTCTGAAAGCTACAGAATGGGAACTTACTAAACCAGCAAAAAATTATTTCTGGGTTTGTTTTGGTTGGTTTTGTTTGTTTGCTTGTTTGTTTGTATTTTTCCTTTGGTGTTTCTTTCTTTCCTTTTTTTTCCCCACCCCCTATTTTTTTTCCTTTTTTTTTTTTTTTTCTTTTCTCTTTTCCTTTTTTCCTTGGTGGCCTAGTTTTCTGCCTGGCAGCAAACAGAAAAGGGTCACTGAAGGTCAGAGGAGTAACAGAGCTGCTACAAAAGGAACTGGCAGGATAATTTAATCAAAAGGAGGGAATGGGGAGAGGGCAGGGGAATGGGACCACAGCAGGGATCTGTTAGACCAGCTCAGTCACCACTGGCAGTCATTTAGCCAGGGTTACATGTCAAGGCTCCAAATTTATAACAATATTGAGTATTTTAAATCCCAGGAAATTATTTTCACCTCTGGCTTTTCCCTCTTATGAAACAATTTAATTTTTCCTCCTGCAGAAGGGATAATTTAGGTATGCAATTTCAGTGATGACCATGAAAAAAAGCTCTTCTCTGGGTTATAGCAGTGTGTTTTCCTCCTTCCACCTCAAGTATCATCAAGACTTCTTGTGTTTTTGCAATGTCTCTCCATCTCTATTCCTAGTCTGCTTTGTGTGCACAAAAATCAGTCAAGGGGTATATTAGAGATGTGCACTGAAATAAATTAACCATTTTGATTCACAGTCTTAAACAGCTGTAACAAATTCCTTTTAGAAATCTTAACACAAATTTAAGTCAGACAATTTCACCTCTCAGTCCTTAGTAAGAGATACCACAGTTTAATTTATAAACTACTTTTGATGAATTGTTGCATTCTTGAATATTTTTATTTGATTCTATGTCTACAATTTTTTTTCTGTCACTTTTTTTTCAGCAAGTCTTGCATCCAATTAAATTAAAATAAATTAAAAATATATACATTTGTAAGGAGAAGTAATATTTTTTCATAAAACTGGAAAAAATAGAAAAGGTTTTGAGAACATAAGCTTCTTTTCTGCTCTGGGACAGAAGCAAATGTCAAGCTAAACACAGGTTAGTAACAATTGTCCCTGGTTTACCCTAATTAATGTACTTAGGCAATTTGAGAATATTTCCCTATTGTGGAGCAAGGCAAATATTGCCATTGTGACAGATGCTCATGCTGTTAGGTCCCACAGGACAGAGATTTTTTAATACCCATGTAACAGAGGGGGGAACAAGCCTCAACGTATAGAAACACCTATTCAGGTGACAGTGAGAGAAAAAATACGATTATGATCAATATTCAATAAAGTCAGAGTTTGGAGAGGTTGTTCAGTGAAAATTATTTTGCCATTATCAACACCTCTTTTAATGAAAACTGAGGAAGAGTGGCTTATGTCATTCTTGGGCCAGACTGAGATTATTTCCTTCTCTTAAGTCTACTGTTGAGCTGAAGATTTTGTATATTTGGAGACATGACAGAAAACATGGTTGGAAAATTTTCAAAATAGGAAGCAAATTTAAGATTTTTTTCAGGAAAATTGTTCAGAAAACATTAAGATGTGTAGAAATTGATTTTTGTAGGCTCACCCCTGAATTATCAAATACTAAAGTTAATACTAGGTTAATACTAAAACCAGGTGTCTACCACTTACAGGGTAATAAAATCCAGCCTAACAAGTTTGATAATCATTCTTATGTTTTTCCAAAAAAAGACAGAATCTACAAAAAATTACCACTAATACAGTAAGGGACTTGCTGATTCATTTTTCAGAGACCTTGGGTAAAATGAGACCAATGGATAAAAGACTGCTTGTCATGCTTGTCCTGCCCTAACCTCTCACAGGTAAACAAATATTAAATCTCATGTAAGGTCCACTTGAGTATTTTACTGGTTTAAATGGATCCTGCCTCAATCACATATCTATTAACTACATCTGCTGCTCACCTATACCAAACAATATTTTTACCATTAAACTACAGTCCATTATCGTAGCCAGAGACAGTAATTAATGCAGAACTGATGAAGATTGAAATCTAACAATACAAATGAGCACAGCTTAATTGAAAACTTTGCAGTTTTACTGAATGGCACTTTCAGTGTTGTTGGTAATGTGGAAACAAGAGGAAGAGCTGGAAGATGATTTGTTGTGGATAGGGATGGTGTTGAAAGACGCTGAACACCAGCACAGCTTTTTCACTGTGTATCACGAGCTTCTTGTTTTCCTTATGATAATCAATGTGGCCAAAATGCAGCTTTGTTTGAAAGATAAATTACAGATTAAATCTCCCATTTAGCTTTGATCTAGATTTTTGATTTTTTTTTTTTTTTTTTGCCCAAGAGACAAAGAAAGAAATGTTAAACCTTCCTAGGAACAGAAGAAGGATCATAGAATATGCTGAGTTGGAAGGGACCCACAAGGATCATCAAGTCCAACTCGTCTCCCTGAACGAGACACCCCAAGAATCACAGCATGTGCCTGAGAGCATTGTCCAAACTCTCCTTGAACTCTGTCAGGTCTGGTGCTGTGACCACTTCCCTGGAGCCTGGTTCAGCACCCAACCACCCTCTGGGTGAAGAACCAGGATGATAAAAATGGTTTTAAAAAAATCTGTCCCAAGGAAAGCTTCTTGTCCAATGGCTTCTCCTTTCTCTCACCTCATTTAAAATATAAAAAGTTCTGCCCTGGCACTCTGTGAATGTAATCCAGGAACTTAAATCTAGCAAATCTGCAGACATCAGTAACATCGATAAGGCCTGCTACACTCCCAGAAGATGTATTGATCAGCTGGTGGGATACTTTATCAAGTTGTCAGAATTAAGTGTAGTTTTAATAGTCCCCTTTACCCATTTAATTGTTTCTCTTCTTCATTAACAATGTATGAGGCCTAGTGCTAAAAAAGTGGCATTTCTTTCGGAAGCATTAGCAGTTTCCGCAGGCAGCTGTTTGTCTGGCACACCTGACCACTCTGTATTTTACCACAGGAATCAGCTGAAATCTGCTCTTGGTCTGTGCATTCATTGAGTTCCAGTCCGTGGAGTTTGGCAGGATTCATAACTGTTTTCAAGTATGAAGTGTGAGGTCATTTGGTGTCAGACTGATTCCTACCAACACTCGATTCCTGCCCAATATGGTGGAGCTTGATGCAACAGTAGAGTCACTGTGGCAGCTCTCAGTTATATTTTCTGTAACCTTTATTTTAGGTTGGCTGTGAGAAATATTCATTTTTAAGATACTTGTTTTTTACTGTTAGAAAAAAAATGTATTTTTATTTAAAAAGTTGCTTCATTAAACCCTGAAAATTTTGAATATTTCCAATTCAAACAAAGAACCAGTAGATATTTTAATATTAATCTCATTTTAGCAGGAGGGATGTTTATCAACACCAGTAAAAGACCCCAAGCATTTGCCATCACATATTAAAAGGGTGCCACAGACAAAAAGTTCTTTGTGTCCTTTGTGGTTTGGATGGCCTGGGCTTTGACACATTGATCACATTTCCTACTGGCTTTATAATGTCTTTTTTTTTTTTTTTTGTAAGCAATAAGTCTTCTAGATATATAGAACCAAATTCCCTTCCCTAAGATCTCCCTTTCAGTCTACAGGAAAGTTAATGATTCATGAAAAATGTCATGTCTCTTATTTAAAGGACAACAAGGACAATTTGTGACCTCTTGCCATCTCAGGGGGTGATGACACTTCACTCTTGCCTTTTCTTTTTGATATTTTCATGCAGAGCAAGGTCTAAATTAAATCACTTAGAGATAAACTTTATTGCAAAGTGTCATGCAGTGCTTCCTCTCCTTAAAAAACCTTAGGTGAAATCCATCTAAGCAACTGCAAATCATTAAATATGAATATCAGAAAACACTTCAAAACACATGATCAAGGAGAAAAATAACCACTTTAAATATATGAATGCTTTGACTTCCCAGGGGTAGATAATTCTTAAGCAACTGGACGGCACACAAAACTACAAATCCAGCTCTTGCTCTGGCCAAACTTCCCATTTAACCAGGACCTTTCAGTGACAATGGTGAGATAAGCAAAGGTTTGTTGAAAGTGTGTCCCATTATCAAAGCTTAATCATGTGGATTAGAAGGGATCCATGGAAACATCTATAGAAGCCATCACCCTTAGCCCCTTGGATCTGATCTCCCTTGGAAATGGAGCCATCAGCAGCAATTGATGGACTCTGGCATGAAGACTGGGAATAAAGCAAAGAATATTTCAAATATTGTTGTAGAGTGGAAGCTTTTTTACTTTCAAAAGGCCATTATTAGAATGCATTGCTGAATAACGATCCTTGAGCCATCAGGTGTGTGTTTTCTTCCATTGGCTGGCAGGGGATTGGAAGTTGACAATCTGTAAGGTCCTTTCCAACCCAAATCATTCTGTGAAGCAATCCTTCCACATTTCTGGATAGAATCTGACTATGTATGTGCAAACCTTGCCAGTCACATGACATTAATTCAAAGCCATAGTGCACTCCTAACTACCTTTCAAAGTCAGTCTGCACTGGCTTAGCAGTTCTGTATTCAGAGTCTTCGGACATCTAAAAGTCAAGTCAGACTTGGCAGAAATTTCACCAGACCTTTTTATGCCCTCAGTCCCATATGCCAATGTCTTTCTTTGTACAGTGAACCCCAAACTGCACTCTTCTTGCCCAAAACTACAGTTGTGGTCTCACAAATTCCATACAGAAGGGAAGAATCAATTCCCTGGAGTGATTCTGGGTTGTGATCCCAACAGCCAGGACACAGCTGGTCTTCTTTGCTGTTCTCCAGGCCTTTTCTGATCCCTAAGGAGAATTACTGTAGGAAGTATTTCTTTTCCAGATGCAGGCCTTTATATTTACCTTTCTGAGCATAATGAGATCCCTATGAGCTCATTTCTCTGGGTTTCTGAAGTCTCCCTGAGTATCAGAGCTGGCTGCTCTCTCATTTTGGTGTTGTGTGACGGGAACATGCCAAACAGTAATTGTTTGCCAAAGGGTTGCTTGCTGTATAGTGATGGGGACACTTCCTTTCACTCAGGGCTCAGGGCTATTCCTGTTCATGGCATGCAACAATACCCAGACTTGTCTCAGTAGTTGCCAAACAGGCCCTGAGAACAGAAGTCCTGTGCTGGTTAAGAAGACAACAATATTCAGTACACTCCTGTGTTTGACACGTTCCCCATTGGCTCTGTTGCTGTGCCTCCAAGCAGTGGAATGAAAGCCTGTAAACAGTTTGATTTGGGAAGCTGTGGGAAGCAAATAATTTCTGAGATGGAAGAATATTGCTGGAAAGCATCACCAGATGCCTGCCTGGATCTAAAATTATCCCGCAGACATCTGCTGTTGAGCACTTCTACAAACAGCACCCTAGGTCAGGCTGATTCTTTCTCTTGTTGGCTTTTGAAGGGTCTCTGCTTCCATGGAATTGGAAGGAGACTGTCACATAACTGTCATTCCAAAAGGACTCAGGTTTTACTTAGTTACTCTACTGTGGGTGCTGAACCGACTTGACTCAGAGCAGAATAATTCCTGTGGAGAGCATTCCTGAAAACCCTGTCCTGGCCTCTGAACAAAATCCCTTCAGAGGCTCTCCTGCTTTCCACAGAAACACAACTGTTCCTTTTAGTTTAAAAAAAGCACAGATCTGTCTCTGCACCAAGAAAAGCTTCTGAAGTAGTGAATTTAAAAGGGGATAAAAAAAGAAAGGGGAAGAAAAGTTTAGCTTACCTACACACATCTCTCTCTGCTCTTGGCATTGTATGTTCATTAATGTATTCACAATTAATAATGGAGATATATGCAGGCCATTTAGCAAGATGGAGCGGACATCTATTATTAATTGTTAAATTAATAAACCCTAATCAGGCACAGACCCTGGGGTATCTACCACTTTGTCTGTGAAAACCACTTAACATCATTTCCAGTACAACTCCAGCAGCTTTTATGCTCTGCTCAGGATGTATTTAAGGTTTATTTTGCTGCTACCTTTGGGAAATACACTCTATTACCAAAGTAATAAATAACTATAAGCTGATTTCTCCTCTGTATACACTGCAGCTAATACAGACATGGTCCAGGACTTCTGTCATAGTTTTGATAATTTGAAAAGTCCATACAGGTTTAGGAAAAAATATAATTATTAATAGTCTAATAATAATTATTATAATTAATAATAACATAATAATAAAAATAATATCTATAACATAAGATAGCTTTTAAATTGGAAGTTTTCAGTTCAATTTTTGTAGCTGAGCAAGAAGTTAAACCTAAAGCTAAATGAACTGAACTCTAACTCTTCTAATTTCAGATCAAGTGAGTTGATTATGGTGTATAATTAAACACCATAATAAAGAAAAAATTAACTCTCAGAGGGCTTTCCCCTACCTTTTTTAATTTCAATATTTCAAATTTACCAAAATCAGAAATAACAGAAACAAGTTAAAGCTTATATATTGAAATTATAAGTATGGTATAAGATCATAAATAAGGGAAAATTTTGTAAAATTGATAGTGATTAAAAATGCAAGTTAGCCACCAAAGTTTCCAATTCGTGTCTTGTGATTACTTCAGATGAAGATGGAGTGTATTTCTCAATTATTTTTTTTCAGAAAAAACATAAAGCATTAGGGAAAAAAAGCACTATGATTGCACAGTCCATAGGATATATGAAGTCAGACCAAAATATCAGACTAAATGCTGTAAAAATTATCTCATGTTTTTAATTCATCACTCTTAAGATGACTGTAATAAAGCTGGATTATAGGGAGGTAATTTTTTAAGAATGAATGGTCATTTTCTCAAAAGATAAAGCGCTTTTTTTAAAAAAAAAGTTTGTTTTTTAGGAGGATTTGACATTGGTTAAGTAATTTTAGGAAATTTAAAAAAAAAATCAGAAGACTTTTCTATTATTTTTCATATTCGGTTCCAGAAACTCCTGATGAAATAAATGGCTTTTTCTATACCTTTTCATTGCAGTCACAGAAGGGATTGTTAAGGTGCTGGTCTGATCCACAGGACATTTAAATACCACTTGAGACTCTGCAGGCAGAATGTAGGAACTTGATTTCTTTTTCCCAGACCCCCATCTATGATGGAGGTAATGATATTTCTTTTCTCTCCCTCATTACCTTTCTTGGCTGATTAAATACTGATTCAAGAGCACTTAACCAGATGCTTTCTCGTGTTACAGCTGTGCACTAATTTTTTAAGACAAAGTATTGCACATTCTATGCCAGTATTGTAGTGTGCAGAATCTTGAGGACACCCTGATCTCTTCTGGTGGCTTCCAGTCTATACAAACACAAAATAGAGGATATCTGTTTAAGGCAGTAAGATACCTACACATTTTTCATTATTTTCCAACAGTTGTAACAATCATAAAATAATGTTAGGAAACCCATTTCATTGTTTTTCAAACCTCATATCAAAATACCCTCTTAACATTGTGCACACAGTTTTTTGTGAATCACATCATAACAATCAAGTACAGAAGGAGAAAACTGAAGTCTTTCATGGAACTGCTGATAAAAGAAAGACACCCTGTTGTTGAGCTGCTTGCCTGCTTAGATGCTTGGTATGTTGTTTTGCCAAAACACACAGCACATGCTTTGACCATGGGTCAGTAGAATGTGATAAATACAGAAAATAGGAGGAAACACTGTAAGAAAAGTGTCTGAGACAGCAAAGAGATGCAGCTGAGTTGCCTTATATTTTTTTTTCCTAATGGAGGAAATAAATCTTATTTCCACTTTGAATTTTCTTCAGACTGGAACCTGAAGTCCTTATTTTTGAGAGAGGCATGAAAAAGGTTTTGAATTCCTTCATTGTCGAGTAAGTGACTTCATCTGGAAACTTCAAGGTGTGGATTAAGGCCCACAGAGACATTACACTACTGAAAGATGTTTGCAATGAAATACTGTACTCTTGTGAAAGCAGAAACACTTTGAGCCATGTTTCATTCTACATGAGTGTTTGTCAAACTGGAATGGTACCTCCATGACAGCCTTTTGGTTCTAAAACTGAACATATTCATTTCCTGTTTTGAAGTAAAAGGTTAAGTTTGTTTTACTTAGAAATGCTTGAAACAGAAATTAAAATTTTAAAAATTATAATGAAGATACATGTTAGCAGCTTAATGCAGAGCAAGCCTATTTCCCACAAACATATACCCACTCAAGTTTTCCAAGCGCAGATGTCAATAAAAAAAAAAACAACAAAAAAAAACTAGAAAAAAACCCACCAAACCAGCCAAGCACCTAAAAAAAACCCCAAAAAACCCCAAAAGCAAAAAACAAAGCAAAAACCTCTCAACAAACTTCCAAACAAGCAAAAAGAAATTAAAATCTCTGGAGATTGTGCCTCTGGCTTTTTAGATGTAACTGAGGTGAGGATGACTGATTTTCTTGCACCCCACGTCACTGCTTATATTTAGGCATATATCAGGTAAAACCAGGCAGAAAATGACAACAGTAACCAGTTAGCATCTCAATACACAAAATATCAATCCATTTTATCCTTTTTTTCAAAGGCATTGATGATGAATTACTGATGTTAATCCCTGGCTGTAGAAGGAAGAATCAGGGACCTTAGGGATGAGTGGCTGCTGTAACATGAGACCCACGCTGGAACTGCAGCTCCTCAAATTCTGTATCCTGAGGACAGTCGTGCCACCCTTCCCACTTCTCACTGCAGCAACACCCAGGCATCCAAATTCCTCCCCTAAAAGTGCAATTTTCTTTGGTGATGTTGCATCAAAGTTGAGTTATGTTTGAAAGATTTTCACAAGAGCAGAAAAGAGTGATGCTGTTCTCCTCTCAAGAACTTAACCTAATTGCTGGTCTGCATCCCCCATGAATGTTTTACAGCTCTGTGAAAGACAATGGAAGTCCTTTCTTGCCCATTTTATGTACCATTTTTCAGAAAGTCAGGAACATGGCTTCAAAGTAACCATTAACATGGGTTGTTAAGTTTGGTAGATGGCAGCTCTGAAACTGAGCATCTCCTGTAACTTAAGATTCATTCTGCTATAACTATTTATGTAAAAATAAAATAATAGGCACTCTGGAAAATTTTTAAAAGAAGTTTAAAGCATTTCCATCAGAAGCAGAGTGTGTGTTTGATAGTTATGGCAGTAGAAATAAAAGGTAAATTTAGCGGATTAATTTTACACCAGCTTTCAAAACAGGCTAAGATTCTTCCCTTTGTTACATATTTTGCAGTATAAGACTTGTAAGAAAACACTTTCCTTCTTAATTATTAATATTTTTTTAAATAATATGGGAACACAGTGTCCTAATGTCACAAAGATAAACACAGAAATCAAATTATTCCATAATTTAAATTACTGAGTTGGTCATTTCCCTTCACCGAATACTTGTTTAATCACTTTCCCCTGCCTCCATATTTTTAAGGCCAGGAGATCTTATCATATCTTACCTGACAGAACAACTTGTCTGAAAATGATACCAACTTTCCAGTAATATTGAAGCCTTGCAGTCTAATGGTCTAAATAAAAATGGATTTGCAGGCTGTAGCACAGTCATAAATTAGTGCAAAACAAAACCAAAACAAGTGCAAAACAAAATCAACCTCCCCACACACATCCCCAGAAGGGTTTGCCTTGTTTGGCTGACCTGTTTATCCCAGACATGGGCATATATAATAAGAGGTGCTTATTACCTTTCCTTACAAATCCTGCCTGGCTGATTGGGAATTAACCTCCCATTTTCCATGCTCATTGCCTCTAGCTACAGCTGTGCATACTGAGCACTTCCCCAACTCAGACAGAAAAGGGCAGAAGAAAAACTTAAATGTGCTGTCTTGGGCAATCAAAGAGCTAGATATAGTCATTAGACCCTCCCTAAGTCCCCTCATCCCAGAGTGGGACACATTCACATATTAAACCAACCCATTAAAAAAAAATCTGGATGATCGAGGCTGTGATGGTCTCTCTTGCTCTTCCTGCGTATCCACCAGCTATGGACAGAGGTCAGAAAACTCATCTTCCAAGATGGATAAATGAATCCCCTTTCCTAGAAGGACAAAAGTTTATTTAACTATATTACTTATGTGAAAACTGTCCAGTAGAGAGAGGGAAAAGGCTCTAGCAGCATCAGAGAACACACTGGTAAGCAGCATTCCACAGGCTTTCTGTTCCATTATTAGGAGTTTAGAGGTCATTTTTCTCTAGACAGGACGACTCTGATTTGTGGTATTGACACCCACCCCAGGCAGACATAAAGAAATTCAAATGTCTTTCACTGAGTCATATAATCCTTACCTGACTGCCTAAAGTAAAGCAAATACAGAGCACAGCAGTAATTCAAACACGGGGAAGTAGCTGGGTGGGAAGAATGCAAATGGTCTTTATGATCTTGTTTATTTGACTGTATGGAAGTAAGGTCTGGGTGTGACGTTTATCATCAGATCTAATAGAGCAGTGTCAAATCTTGAGCAAGTGTTCTGCAAATCCTTTAAAGCTGTGCAATTTTTCCTGGCAGGATAGGCTAAAAATGTCAGCCCTGCAGAGAAGCAGGGAAAACAAAGGAAAGGCTTAAGCAAAACAAGAGAAAGCAATAGATGTTCTTGGAAGACTTGACTGTGGGTGTTGTGGATGTTCAGGTCTCTTAAACTGTCTGTG
>JAWWLV010000144.1:69155445-69175742 GCA_035041135.1 Platyrinchus mystaceus
AAAAATTTAATTCATTTAAAGGAGAATCTAGAAAAAAATAAAGACAGAAGGTTTATATTTTTCAACTACTTCTTTTAAGGTAAAATGAGATTGTTGAAGATAAAAATTAATTATACAAATGTGAAAACCCACTAAATTTGTATATTGGAAGCACACCAATAGTCTTTCTTTAAATTTCTTTATTCTCAACTCTGTGAGGTGCAGTGAATTTTACTCTCAGTGTACATATTGATTCAACTCAACTCCTCCCTCCCCTTCCAAAACTGGCATTGGATTTAAGAAAAGGAGAGGTCTGGGATTTTGTAATTACTTCTGTGCAACGAGAAGGGCTGGATCCATGCTGATCCACTCTGTACATCTCTAAAGCAATTTATTGTCTTTCAGCCTCTTAATAAACTTCAGTGGGAGCCAGGCAGTCAGAACTCTTATTATTCAGTTGGTGTCAAGGTCTACATCTCACAAGATCTCCCTCTTTGCTTCACATTTCTTGCTGCCACTATTTCTAGGGCAGTTTCTTCCCCAGTGACCAGTGTGACCTATGCCTCTTTTGCCCTCATTGAACACCACTGATGAGAATCTGTTCTGTCTTCAGCCCTACCACCAGGTAATTACATGCATTGAAAAGATACTTCTGAGCCTTAATCTCTCCAGGTTAAGCAGTCCCAGCTCTTTCAGCCTCTCCTCAGTGACAGATGCTCCGATCCCCAATACTGAAATTAAAAGTGAAAACAAAATTAAAGGTGGCCATTATCAGAAATAACAACCCTTTTTCTCACAAACTGAAATAACAGTTTTCATAATAAGGTCTTCATGAATTAAATAGTAGGATAATGACAGAGGTAGATCAACAGGAAGACATGGTAATACATTCAGGGAAAGTTACTACACACAGCGCTTGATAAAAATTTGTCATTCAGTGAGGTAGGTGCAAATTTGCACATCCACAAGATGATAACATGAGCTCTGCAATTATAACTAAGAATAAAAGGACTTTATCAGCAGATCTCAATGAGTGTGTTACAAAGAACTAGAGTAATTTGTAAAATTGGAAGCTGGGACATATAGTTGCAAAGTGACTGACAGTCATTCAGAAGGCCAGTGTCAGCTCTGGGAACAGAACCAAGGACATTCTAATCCCTGGGCAGAAATACTACAAGTTACCACTTTCCTTTTTTTTTTTTCTCTCCCAAAATGTGGTTCTGTCAATGAGTCATTATCTTGATCTAGGAGCATTGTTTTTGAGGTCTTTGTGCCTATTCATTTCTTGGTGTTCCTGTGAAACAGACGATTTTTATCCCCCCTGTGATTCCTGCCACGAGAACATCTGTGCATGGGGACAGACAGAAAAGTCCCCAGTGTACAGATCCTATTATCCAGTCACCAGAACGTGTAATGTTCTGCTCTCTGCAAATCACAATGGATTTGATTCAACAACTTAAATATAGAAACCATCAATTCCCCAAATGGCTAATTATTTTTGAAAGGGATACATTATCACTGTTATTTTTTTTTTTTTAGAAAGGCAAATACTCAGGAAACAGCTGGTTTGCAGCCACAATACTTTGGAAATGTTCAGGATCAAAGATGACTGGTACTTATTTAAGACACATAGCTACTCTTCTAGCAAGAACACCAGGGCAATAAAGAATGGTTTTAGGAATACTTTAAATTCTAACAGATCCTAGAAGCAATTCAGGAAACTGCTAATATCTAAAGACTAAGGGCACTTCAGCTGATCCTGGACACCCTCAGTACCAACATCCCAGCAGGCAGTAATGAGTAGAGAAGTGCTGAGGAACCATTCTTTTTCCAGCTGAGTAGTTCCTTGACTAAAGCTTCTTTCCATAGCTTTTTGGAACCTTTGTTGCTGAACTAAAAGTCTCAGGCAAGGTGAGATGGTGACTTCCATCCAAACTGTGTTTGCTTTTCTAATCACAGTGTGCTTTAACCTATGAAAATGGTAAAGTCTTATTTCATGGGGATCTGCCTGATTCTTAAGACCAGCTGCTTGCAATAAATTTAATAATTCCCTAATTCATACTTTGGTGTCTCACCTGTCAGCAAAACCCACAGAATCACAGAATCTTTCAGTTCAAAAAGGACATTTGCAGATCAAGTGCAATCGCCCTGATTTAAGCAGGGTCAGCTGGGACAGATTGAACAGGATTGTGTCCAGTTGGGTTTTGAGCATGTCTGAGACTGGAAACTCCACAAACCCTCTGGGCAAAGCTGATGCAGTGTTTGGTCACCCTCAGGATTAGAATTTATTTTTTTTTTAATATGTTTGAACAGAATTGGTTTTATTTCAATTTTTGCTCATTTCTTTGTGTCCTTTTACCGAACTCCACTAAGAAGAGCCTGGCTGCAGCTTTACCACACAATCAAGTCTTTATGCACATTGATAAAATCACCCCTGAGCCTGGTCTTCCCCAGGATGAACAGCTCCAGCTTGCCAGGCCTCTCCTCATATGAGAGATACATCAGCTCCTTAATCATCCTTTTGGCTATTCCCTGGATTTGGTCCAGTAAGTGCTTGAGAGCCCAGAAAAGGACCCAGTACTCCACATGTGTCTCACCAGTGCTCAGTAGGTGAATGGGCAAACCATATAAGAATCATTTACTAAGGATAAAAAGGTTTTTTTCTAAGGAAAGAGTTTTCCAGGGATTTATAGGCTTGAGGCTAATATCAAAACTGGGTAATTACCATTGCACACTCAGAGCTTTGTCAGAATCACTGCCTTCTTTTATTTCTCTTTAACTTTCTACTTTTTCCCACCCCTCACTCTCAGGTGAATTTATCCTCAGTTTTAAAGGTGTTTCAGAAGTATGGAAGCCATCAGCTTCTAGTGTTGAAAAAGAAGCCTGAAGGCAATAGCAGTGCTGCTAAATGGGCCTGTGGTGAGAGCTGGAGCTGCAGATTTCTGTGCTTACAGGGCTTTAATTGTGTACCTCTATGCTAGTGGAAAAATGCAGCAAAGCGTGCATCAAAGGTCAGTCTGCAGAATTTGTACAACATACTTCTATATGAGCCAGAAGTAAAGAAAATTACCTGCCCCAGGCACAAACTAACACAGCAGTTTGCCCACAGACATCACTAGGGATGGAACTTATAACTAAGTGAAAGAGTCCCCACCTGGGCAGGTTCATCCAGACGTAAAAAGGGTTTATTAAGGGGCATCACCTCTACAAAGACTTTGAGAAAAGGCCTTTGGTAGGAGGAAGTGAGAGGAAGGAACTGGGTAATTTAAAAAATAGGCCTGAAAAGTTAGAATTTTGTTTCTATTGATTTCAGTGATACCTTTCTCTTTAGGAGAAGACACCTTGGCTTTAGGGGAAGGCAAACAATGTTTAATCCTCATCGTAACACAGGTTCTCTCAGTGATCCTTTGCATATATTGACCTGCTGAAATGTTGCCCTCAAAGCTGTTGACTACTGAGCCTTAAACTCCAAGTTCTGGGAAAACACACCTCTCAAGCTTTTCTTTTGTCCCTGGGAATCCTCCATTCCCTCTCAATTTACTGCATTTTACCACTGCCTAAATTAGAGAATGTGATGGACTCTGTGCCTTGTCATCCTTCCCCATTCCATGGGCTGATCTTCATTCTATCACCAGACAGCTGGCACTGAAATTACAAGTATTTCTGGCACCCCTGGAAGGTCACTTCTGCTATGTACAGTATGAGCAAGCAGGTGCATAAAAGGAGCTGATGGACTGACAAGCTCTGCCCTTTCATAAAATGACACTCTGAAGCATCACATCAAATAGGACTTAATAACAACAGGTCGATATCACCCACCCTGTCAGTGCATGAATCCTCCAGCCTTTGTGGAGATTATCAGGAACTGAAAGCAAGGGCTGCCTTTTATTCAGGAAGTGCTGACAGGGTTATATAAAGTTGCATCCTCAAAGTTATACTGCCAGGTGAAAGATGCCTTTCATGAAGAGTCCCAAGACTGAAAATGTGGGGAAGAAAGCAAAATGGTTTAATAACAGCAATTAAAAAATACAAGCACCTCATAAAATCAAACTTAAAGATGAAATTATTGGTTACAAAAAGGTTTTCTTGCATTTTTGCAACATAGTTTTTTCTTGTATGGTGGAGAAAGCCACCCAAAATAAACCAAAGAAATCCCAGTTTGAAATGGGAAAATAATGTAGAAAAACCTTAACTCCTGCAATAACCACTGTCAAAAATATACTATTAGAGGGACATGACAACTCATATCATTATTCTAATGATAACTTCATGTTCTACAGGATAAAGAATAAGACTATTAATAATTCTTAATAATTGTGTTTCTAAAAGTGAGTTTTCAGAATATTAGAATAAAAAAAAATTTAAGTTTGTTAAAATGTAATTAAATTTTAAAAGGACTCTGCATTTCAGGGAAATATTCCTGGATTCAACAGATGATGTTATCACTAGGGAACTATTTGCTATTGATTGAATAAGGTATTCTTATTCACTTGAAATAAGCTAACAGTCAAGCACTATTAATTCTATTCAGTGAGCATGCTTAAAGTAGTACTACACAAGAAAATTCAGTGATTCATTGGGTCACAAAACACCATTATTTGTCTTAGTTTTCAAAAAATTTTCACAAAAAACAGTTTTAAAAATAAATATAAAATTTTGTAATAAAAAAAATCCTGTATTTGAAACTTTGTCTGAACTGTTAGTGATAGAAACTGGTGATGTAAAGAGAGTTTTAATAAATGAAAATTCTGAGGTTGTGTGAGAGTAACTTGTGGTGACTTGTGGTGACTTGTGGTATTCAGATTACAGTTCTAAGAATGCTCAAAAACAGAGAGGAGGAAAAATGCTGGATGAGGGGAGCATAGTTTAGGAAATCTGATCTAAATGAAAAGATGAAGTACTACCGTGAATTTGCACAGAATTATTCCTAATAAAAAGCTCAATAAGTGCCTGAACTCTGGCAAAGCTGGAATAGGGGATCAAGTTATATTAGCCAGGATCACTCTAACACAGGTAATGTCACCTCTGATGTCTAAATTATCTTCTCTAGAGCTTCTGTGAGTATTTTTATATAACGTTGCACCACATCATCTGGACAAATCCCTGTCTATCCTGGCTGTTCTGTGTCTGTATTTTGAGAAAACACTTTGGTGGTTACTTTGCTGCTAGAACAGACTCAGCCCATGTAGCACAACTGGCTGAAAAACTGAGTAAATACCCTGCTGAGCTCCAAGTTTTTTGAGAGACTAGAGTAGAGGGTGGTTTTTTTGTGGGGGGAACACCTTTGAAATAAAACCCTTGGCAGCACCTGTCTGTGCTGGGTCTGACAGTCTGCCAGAGGGGTCGTGTTCAGCTGAGGGTGGTTTGGAAAGGGGCTGCCCTTGGAACCCTAGAATGTGCCATCAGCAGTGCTGATAGCTGGAGGAGGAGAAAAGGAGAAACAAATTAAAGTGGTTTTTAATTCGTCCTTGTAAATCTGTGGCTGTTGGGAATAGTTTTAATGTATCATGGGCTTGAAGAAAGAAATCTAGACTTGTACTGCTTGCCTAATGCTTCATCTTTCATGGAACCATAGCATGGTTTGGGTTGAAAGAGACCTTTAAATGTCATGTAATTGAACCCCTCTTGCCATAGGCAGGGACACCTTCCACTAGACCAGGTTGTTCAAAGCCTCACCCATAATATTTCCAGGGATGGGGCATCTACCACCTCTCTGTGCAAACTGTGCCTGTGTTTCATCATCCTTATCATAAAAGAATTCTTCCTTATATCTAGTCCAAATCTACCCAGTCTCTCACTTTCTCTGCCTGATTCGGAACTTCCATCCATTCTGGTTGCTAATAATTCTATTTATGGAAAAGACTCCATAGGTACCAATAAAAATTCTCTGGATGGCCTAAGTGACAGTTAACACAACTAAATCTTGTGCTTTGCATACCAAAAATCACCTCATAAACAAATGATCCTTTTTCTGCCCCTTTTCAAAATGGGATGAGAGAGTCAATTGTTTTATAAATGGAAAATATGTTGTTGCTACTCCCTGAATATGAACATACCTGTTCATAAATGTATGTAATCGATTTTTTGAGATGACTTATATATGTAAATGAATACACACCATGCACTGAAATGCTTATGTCAACATTTTCTAGGAGCCTTTTTGTTAGTTCAAGAAATTTTCAGGTTGTGATGTCATTTATGTGCACTGCAGATTTTAATGTCTCTTTGGGATGCAAGGAATAAAAAAAAAAATCAGTATTACAAGCAATGTACATATTGCTTTTTCACTGATGAGCCATACCTTTATTTTAACTCTTGAAACACCTGAAAGGTAGTCTCTGTTTTCAAAAGATATCATATAGGCTGAGAGAAACCCATGTGAATGCAATATTTGAGTTTAGTCAATTACAGTATGAATCAGGATTGTATTAAGAGTAAACTTTTCTCACTGTTTATAGTGCATGAAAAAATATGTTGCCTGCTGAGAGAAGGTTGGTTTGGAGAAGAAGATCGATGGATCGTGGCTATTCCTTACTGTTATTTATTTTAGAACTGATCCACTTTGAACAGAAGTCCCTTTGACTCTTTATCATCTTTCTCTTACCATTTGCTTTCAAATAAATCTCTTGATGAAATAGATTTTCTTGTGGCTGGTAGAGGGATTTGGGTGATGGAGCAGTTTCTTTTTCACCTTAATTTATGTGAATTTTATTAAGTCAGGAACATTATGCATCCTACAGTTAACAGTGATAAAAGATCATAAAAGAGCTCCCAAATGTACCTGACAGTATCTTATCCTTGTAGAAACTTGTAGAAACTTATCCTGGTTGATCATGTAATAAAGGAATAGACAGGACAGCTAAACAGAAAGATGAACCAGAGATGCAAGTTCTCCTTTTGGCCTTCTAGAGGCACTGTGAAATCAATAGTTTCTAAGACCAGAATTTTTGTTGCTTGCTGTGGCTCAGCTTGGTCCCAGGAGACAACAGGGTAGGATTTCTGGAGTGGTAGAGCAAACAGACTGAGTAGGTGCAGCACTTGCAAACAGGATAAAAAACAGAAGACTCTGCATTTCTTCCAAATTATGACAATGGATGCACTTCTTGGTGGGAAGATGGTCTGAGAAGGGCTGGAAAACACAGTATCTTGTGAAGGTTTGACTTGGCTAAAGGGAGTTTGAGTAGCCAGTCCAAAAATACAAGGGGGTGTCCTATGCTGTCTTTCATGGTTGCTGGTGTCCAGATACAGACTGTGAAATGGGCCAAAGCAATTTGTTTGGAAATTATAACCATTTACATTATTTCCACTTCCATAATTCTTCAGATTTTCAACCCATCATAGGCTCTAAAATTGCTTTCATACATAGTGTGACTGCACAACAGACAATCGATTTGTATAGCACTTAACTTTTAATATCACATTTGTTGTGACTGTTTGCCAGGCCAACTTGTGGATATTTACATTTGTCAAGATTAAAACAACTTGGTTAAATGTCCTTGCAAAGGTCTGAGTCCTTTTCAGCACTGAAAATATTGGTGACTTCAAACATGAGTATTTTTTCTTGAGTCAGAGTAAATTTAACTATGGTCAGTAAATAGACATCGCCAGTAAGAGCAGAGGATCAGACGACAACTACAAGCCACAGATTTTGCTTCCATTATCTCTACAATCTCATGACTGGAGGAAATTCTGAGACATATTTTACTCACTTTGAAAGATTCCAAAATAAAAGGAAGAGCTTGAATTATTTAAGCTTTTCCTTTCCTACTTCATGTTTGTGCCCTAAAAAAACCCCAAAAACCCAAACAAACAAACAAACACAAAAAAAAAAAAAAAAAAAAAAGAAGAACCACCAAACACATTTATTCCTTTTTTTTTTAAAAGAATTATTTAATTGCAGAATTTTATTTTGATGCTAATGTAGATAAAATCTCCACACAAGTCTGTTTCTTTAACCAAGAGCACTGCCTTAAAAGTAAATTGTAATTCTCCAAAACTGTAGGAATTTCCAGGGCATTTCCAATGCTGGTAAGAAGTAATATTTTCCCCCAGAAGTAAAGCAAAAACTAATCTATAATACACTTCCTTTGACTGTTTTCAGCAGTTTTTCTATTTGCATTCCATGTATTTACTGCTAAACCAAATGCTGACATAGATTTTGAGACTTTGGTTTACAGACTACAGGCCAGGTAATCAACCTGTTATCTATTAAGTCATGCCCTATAATTCTGAGTGCTCTGAAATAATGGAGCTTTGAGAGATAAAGCTTCTCAGTGCTAAACAGAGAGGGTGCATGATCCCAGTGGTCTGTGCAAATGTCACTGCTTGAATACCTCCAGAATGTCTCTAATTACTTATCAAGTGTAGGGAGGAGAATGTGTATAAGACTGTACTTATCCTTCAGCAAGGGTGAAGGCTGTGACAGTTTCTGACATTTTCTTTCGGTTTGCTTGACTTTTTTTTCTTTAATATTCAAGTTAACAGAAAACTCAGAGGAAAACTTTGCTTCCAGCTTGTGATTTGCACTCTCGGTAACATCACCAATTCAATGTGAAAATTTATATTATTCTCCAGGCATTTAAGGATGCATGAGGTTGGACTGGGGCCCTTTTAAATTGCTCTGGAACCATTTCCCACAATTTAATATATTTTTTGTTTTCACTCTTACTGTCACTCTTGTCTAATAGATATAATTTTCTTATGTCATTTCCATTTAACTTAGCAAGTGGCTCTGACTTGATTTGGGACTGACCCTGAATTGTCCTCTTTAGTCCCCACGGACTTTGATGTGGGGAACAGGTTGCTCAAGGATTCTTAAATAGTTTTAAAGAGGGCTCTGGACCTGGAAGTAGTATAGTCATGTGGAAAGAATTATATATGCTTCTCTGCTAAATTCTCTTATTACATAGGTAAGATTGAACTGCCTTTTTGTGTCTTTACTTCTTCAGAAATTTCAGGCTCAGATGCTATGGATGGACTGGACCTCTGGAACTGAGCACAGCAAAATATAGAATCTCTAATCCAAATGGGCATTATGATGCCCAGGTCCTTAATATTTTTTCCACTTAAAAAATAAAAAACTCTGTTGGGAATTCAGCTCGTTCAACACTTTGGCTGCCAGCTCTTTGTTTGGTTTTGTTTTTTTCCTGAGTAGAATGTATTATTATTGCTATCAATACAATAATAGGTAACCATTAGAAATATACTATAATACAAATAATACATTATAATAATGATAAATCTCTTCCCCAAGTGACAATGTATTTGTTTGAAAGGTTTAGGGTTTTCACCAGTATTTATAGAACACAGATGAAGAAAATGAAAGGGAATAAAATGAGGAATTTTTTTTTTCACGTCAAATTTAATCCATTAAAAAGATACCCATAAAACAATTACTTTCTCCAGTGGCAATAAGTGAACATATAGGCATTATTTTATTTCTTAGAAGAAATTGTCAGGAAACACCACTGTATTCACAGATGAAGAACAACCTACTCTCCAGACACAGATCCATATGATGTTTGTTGGGTTACTGAAGTGAGTCTTGCTGCCTCCAGGACAGTAATATTAATCTGAGGCTATAAAAATTAAATTACTTCTCTTAGAAACTCTTTCACTTGGCATCCAAGACATTCTGTTCTATTAAACTGTCTTTATATCCACACATGAGTTTTACTTTCACTAAAAATCCCAGCCATATTTAAAGTGAGAATTTTGTGATTGTCTCCTCCTCCTGCTGCATAACCTTTCCTATAGTCTTGCAAAGTGGGACTCTTTCTGGAATACCTTGATTTGGTTTTTAGATGAAAAGGTCATTATGTGTATACCAAGGAGATATCTTTTGCAGAAATACTGTCTCTCCAAAGATTTATTCTAATTATTTTTCTAAAGTTAAATTGCTGTAATGTGTTTTCAATCTCTTGTTCAAAATAATTTTCTATTGAAAAAAAGCATTGCAAACCCCTCCTGTGCTGTAAATCATTTCCTTCAGAATATGGCCTGGTACAATCAGAAGCTGTGACAACATCTGTCAATCATCAAATGACAGGGAGAAAAGCTGCCCAAAATGTGTAAATACTGCAGGTGAAAACATTTCCATGTGCCATATATAATGAAAAAAGCAATCTGATCCTGTCTGCCAGAGAAAATAAAATGCATTATAGCATTGCAAAATCATTTGCCTTAAGTGGTTTGCCGCTATAATCGTGATGCAATTTTCTTTAATTCAATCAGCAAACCACTGCCTTAATCTCACTAACCTCGGTGATACAGCACTTCTGCAGAGGAGAGGTCAGAACAGCTCCATGCCAGACTGTTCAAGCTAATCAGATGATTAATGGTGACTTTTCCTCTCCTTCTACTTGATTCTTCTGGGGTTTTTTTCTGCTCTTTTTTTTTTTTTTTTTTTTTTCCCAAACTGCAAACCAATTTACTCACCAAGCCACCATCCTGCAATTTCATTTCTAAAAGCTTTTTTAATTAGCACGAGGTTGGTCACGTCAGCTGCTTTCAACAATTCCTTTTGTACCTTATGCCAGTAATAAGTAACTGATAAAATTTACAGACTGCTGCCACAAGTGCTTTGGAATGAATCTTTTTATACTTTCAAGGAATACAACGTACCTTATTTAACTTCTAAAATATTAACAGGTTTGCATATATTTCCCAAAGGCACTGTATCAAAAGTTATAATCTAAACTAGATATAGTCTAAATCCTTTTGATACCCTCACTCAAGTGTATTGCATCTGAATTTTAATATCTGAGTTTGCTTTCAAAGGGAGTTTCCAGGTGGTTTGTTGATAAGGTGTGGCATGTGGAAGATTCACAGCTACAACTGGGAGGCTGGATGAGGTGGTCATTTCAACCTCTGCTAGCTTTGGGCATGGATAGGCTGGCTTCTCTCTGTGCCCAGCTGGTACTAGAGTTACTTTGCTGATTTAATCTGAATTAAGTGCAACTTTGTACTGCAGGGGTTCGGGAGAGGGAATGTGCAGGAATAGTAGCTGGTGGTGCTGGAAGGGAAACCTTTCCTCTTACTTATAAATATGTCCTCAAGTTGTGCCAGGAGAGGCTTAGGTTGGATATTAGGAAACAAATTCCTCTCTGAAAGGGTGGAAGAGGCTGTCTAAGGAAGTGCTGGAATCACCATCACTAGAAGTGTTCAAAAAACATGTAAATGTGCCACTTAGGGACATTGATTAGTGGTGGACCTCACAGTGCTGGGTGAATGGTTGGATTCAATGACCTTAGAGATCTCTTCTAACTTCAATGATCCAGTGACTCTATGATTCTATGGATGACAGGCTGGGATTTTACATCACAAGGGAGGAGAAACAAACCCTCCATTGGTGCAGTCTCCTTGGAGACTGTACAACAGCTTTGTGAAGTTTTGCTGTAAAAAGGAACACCTGTGCTTAAACTCAAAGAGATTTAAGTCCAGATGGATTTTCTAATTCATATTTCTAATTTTAAATGTACTTCCCTTCCTCCCCCCCATTTTAAACAAACATAATTTCTCCTTCTTGATTTTCTCCCACTGGCTGTAGTTTTCAGCTGTATTTGCTTCTTGTCCTGAACACACTCCTTCTATTGCCAAGCCCCCATGACTCAGAGCTCATTTTACAAAAATCAGTGCTGAACAGCTTTTAACCCTGTGACACATGAATGTGAATAGGAGAGAGAATAGAGAAGGAAAAAAAACCCCATCAGTTCCACCCTAAGACATCAGAGAGGCAAAGAATCAGGGAAATGCACATCATGGCCTTTCAGACAAAGAAACCCTGTAAAATTGCTGCTGTAGCTCCTCTGCTGTACTTTGCTTTTCCCCCACATGAACTGCAATGATGATGCCACAAGAGGGAGCAGGGACAGGGACATTTTTCCACTTTCCTTTGTGATTATCCCAAGGTTTGATGGGCTTACAAAAAGATCTCAGGAAGCAAAGTCACTTCAGAACTATGGATGGACTTGGCTAATGCAGAAGTCAAGAAGCAGACAGAGCAGCAGTTGTAGAGCTGTAGGAGATTTTGGAAGTCCTTATACATTTGCCCCATATTCTTCTGCTCAGAGGAAGATTTTATCCTCCATGATTACACAACAGTTATAGAGATATTGGAGCTGATCAGCGAAAATAAGAGAACTGTAAATTTAGGCATATTGAAAATTTGGACTTATATTGAGTGGGTTTAGCTGCAGCAGTTTCATGTGAGCTTCTTGCTCCCTGCACTCACTTATATCCACATGTGCACTAGATTTAATTTTATTTAATTTTACAAGAAACAGATAACCCAAACCCATTACATTTCAATTTGGCTTGTTTATTCATCTGTTTCAAATGCATGGTGATGACATACAGAGATAGTTAAGATTAATGAGTGGCTGACTAGTAGCTGAGTTCACATATGGAAACAAAGCACCTGAAATAATTGCAGCAGAAAACTCATAAAATTTATTTTAATTGTTATGAGATGGTTTTGTTTGTTTTTGTAAGGGCCAGAGTGCTTACAAAGCCATTTCCTTTGTGCCACTGGAATAATACCCAGAAGTGACCTTAATCCAACAGAACAGGGTAGACACAGAATTCAGTAGCAATTCTGGTGACTTTTTCATTTGCTATTAGAAAGGCCTTTATTTTTGAAAGCATATAAACATGAGCTCAGCTTTAGGTATATCCTTATCTTACTGCACTGAATTTTGGCCAGAGAGAGATGTAAGCACAACAGCAGTAAAGTGGCTCAGATATTTTTGCACTTGATGTGAATAAACATCAGGCCATAAAAAAAAAGCAGAGTGCAGCTTATTTAAATTAATGGATAACACTGAAATTTTGCAAAATGGATACAAGCTCACCAGGGAATAGCTTTAAGCTGGTGAATAGAAGAAAGTTTCCAAATGTCAGATGAAATGAGAACCTTACAAAGCCTGCTAGTGGGAAAAATGATCTGAAAAAATAATCCTCAGCTGGAGGAACAGAACTTGAGAAAATGATGAACAAGTTAATATGATACCAGCAAAGGAGCTCAGTGTCCTAAAACATGTCTTCCAACCAATCCCTCAGGGCCCTGAAAAGTGGGCCAGTGCCTAAAACACCCTTTCATATCACCCACATTTCCACCTGGCTAGTTTCCAGAATAAATCACTTTTAAGGATAAACCACTCCTTAATTTCCTTCCACCAAATGCTTTCATCTTACTTTGTAGTGCCCCTGTTGATTCCTGTGGCTCTGTTAAACAAGGAAGATCTTGGATTGACATAAATTCTGCAGTTATGGTGGTTTATGTGTGTGAGAAAGAAAGTCAGTAAGAAAGTCACCTTTTTCCCTGAGGATTTGTAAAACCATCCCTAAAAGCATTGCTGGCAGACACAGCCTTGTCTGCTTTGTCCAACTCTGAGACCACTCAGCTTGTGGATCATTTCTCACCTTTGTTGTTTTGGGAACTGTGTTCTGAGAGGCCTCTGTGCAATGAGATAATTATAAATAGCTGGCTGGAAAACTGTATTTTTTTTTCCCTTTCAATTCTTCTCCTTGATTCTTATATTGAAATGTGATTCAGCATCCCATGGTGGTTTGTTTGCTCCGTGCATGAGGCTTCAGGATGGACTTAATTCCTTTGCACTAAAGAGAATCCCACTCTGAGCTGGAGCACAACAAACCTTGTTTCCTCTCCTCTCCCCTCCCCTCCACTTCCCTCCTGTCTTCTCTTCCTTTTTATTTCATTTATCCATTGAAATACTTGTACTCAATCTTTTGCTAGCCCAGTACCAGTTTTCCTCGGTAGATTGATGGACACAAAATTTACTAAACCAGAATTCTCTAAAAACGCTCCTTCATTTCTGCACAGTCAAAACAATCGCCACCTGTTTGGCTTCACAGAGACTTTGCTTCCACAATTGCTTTTCTAATCTAATGGGCACTGAATTCCCCTTATCCTTGGGTTAATTTTATGGCATTCCAATGGGGTAAGTAGCATTTTCTAGGAGAAATTTCATTTTCATTCCCAGTGGGAATGGGTTTCTAACCTTTCTAGAGTGCTGTCTAATCATTTTTCATTGTCTCAAAAGAAAAGGGAATGATTTAATATGGAAAAGTAGACACGGTCTAGTGAATAAAACAGACACTGATGAGCAAAGAGATAATGCTACTTTTTCCTTTATTTCTTTTAATGGGGTTTGTTGAATCAGCTGTTGAATGTTTCCAAATGTAGGTGAAATTATTCACTTATAAAGAATAGTCACTGTTATCTCAGTTTCTAAAATCTTAGATCCTAGCCCTCCAAGCTACCTCAGTCCTGACCATATAACTCTGCCAGCCCTTAGCCATAATTTTCACTCTGAATTTTTCTAACCATTTGCAGCCATGGGGGGAGCTCACCAGAAGCAGTCAGGGACATCCCTCTTATTCATTCACAAAACCACATCCAGAACACCTAAGTTATCACTAGCAATTTATCCAGACTGCTGCTTGCCAGAGTGTTTTGATATCAACATGTGCTCTGACAGCCCTGGCAGCTCCCTGATCACTGTGCAAATGAAATTAGCAACAATAAAGGGTGTGGGATGACATGTCACATTCTGAAAGAATCAGCTATCTTCAGCCTAATTATTTTTGTGATAAAAGTCAGTCTTGATAAGGAGCCTAAAGGAAGAGAAGTAGATACACATGGTAGATACACACAGAAGCTTTTCGTGTGTAGGAGACAGCTTGACAAAAAGTCAAGTGTGGGTAAATAAAGCCAATTTGCTGAACTAGAAACACAGAAATAATAAAAAAAAAGGTAGGAGCTGGATGCGAAAAGAATGGAGAAAAAGAGTATGCAGCTTTCAGTTCTTTCAGAATTGATATGGGAAAGTAGATGAAAAGCTAATTATATTTTGTTTTTTCTCATACATTTATGGTAAATGTATAATTTATATTGACTTGGTGCAACCAAGCTTTTCCTGGATATTTGTTAAACCCCAGCTGGGAGTGGGAGGAGGCCAGTGCACTGACCTGTAAAATACAGGGTTTTAACTTCACTTTAAATGAAATCATGGAGTGTTGACAATTTTCTGTCTGCTGTATTTGGGAGTGTTGGCAACACTGACTTAGGCTCTCCTATTTAAAGAGACGATGACTCATCAGAAAGGAAGAGGTTTCAGGCCCACCTGGAAGCTTGAAAAGCATGAGGTTAGATATGAATCGTGGTACTGGTGACTGGCAAGTCACACTCACCTATGATGAGCACTTTTTGCCAGAGGCAAAAGAAAAAGTGCTGAGCTGGAGGATAAATCTGGGGGAAGAAAAACAAGAGATAGAACAGAGAAAAAAACAGTTCACTTTGATAAGTTCAGAAGACCATTTTCAATACCCTGACTTGCAATCCTGCTAGTCCTCTTCTTGGATGGATTGTAGAGATGGAAAACTGGACCGTGAGACTGCTTGGAAAGACTAAGGGGACTGTGTCTGGGATGAGGAAGAGCTGGTTTGTGGGTTACTCTGAAACTGGGCTAATACAACCTCTGTACTTTATAGATAGAGTGGGAAGGGTGCTTTGTGAACATGACAAAAACCTGTATTTTTTATTAGAGAGACCTGGTCTTGGTGCCATGAATAGGGTTATGAGTTGCTGGGGTTGTTACAAGGCCATGGAGACATGGCCAGGTAAAGGTGAACTTCAGAGGGAAAAAAAGGATTTAGTTTTTTCATGAATAATTTCTGTTACTCTTTGATTCTGGTGAATTATAATTATCTTAGATTTAACACTGTCTGCCTTTCATTTTTCTATTAATTACTATAATGTGCTGCCCTAATCATCACAATGCTCCTGGGCAAAACTTACTGGAGTCCAACCCTTCTGTTTAGCAAGGAAGTCTCCTTTGTACCTCTTTCCCTAAAAGTTTCATCAAAGCTGACAGAACCCAATGAAATGTGTTAGTTTTGACAGACTAACACATTTTGCTGAAAAATGTTCTGGACAGTTCTACTTCTGAGTGGGTGAAAGAGAAAAAAAAAGCCATTTTCCTTCTGAAAAAGGTAATTATCATTATATGTTTCAATGTATTGTTTTCTGAAAGTGATGTAATTCTTTTGTGGAGGGCTGTTGGAATTATGGTGATGATTTTAGCTTTCTGAAGTAATGAACAGCATAATGGAAACTAAACTGTTCAATGTTTAACTGAAAGGGATTGGGTGGCTGTCTCCTAGGAAACAGGAAAGAAAGGGTTTGAGTGTCTTTTAAAATGTAAATTATAGAAAATATACACATTCACAGTCACATGGTGAAAAGATGTGCCATAAAATGTGTAATTACTGCTGGAAATGCCAAAGAATAGCATACAGGTTTTCTGGAAAACCTCAAAATCTTCCTCGTTCCAGAACCTGAGAGTTACAATTTTTTCCAATAATCAAAAGTTACTAAGGACTAGAAATAAAACCTGGGTGGAAAAAAAAATAATATTTGCCTCTTTCCTTAAAATAGCAACAACAGAACTGGACTTAAGGCTGCATCTGGATATTTCAGCCAGAGTAGCATTGATGTACAGCAGAAGAGAAGGCTCCCTCGTGGTCTGCGCTTGATGCAAGAAGGGAAAAGTGGGAGAAAACAGCAGAAAAGGGGAGAAACAGAAGAGGGAAAAACTTTGGGGAATCAGGCCTATGCTTCTCCTGCTGTCAGGGAAGCAGAGGGATGAAGGCAGAGATTTCATGATGGAGCATCTCTTCAGAAAAGCACTTTTCAACTTGTTATAACTCCTGTCTCAGGGGCAGCAGCAGCAGCTGCCAGGAAGATACTCCAGGGCACTGGAATAAGAAAAGTGAGCTGCAGAACCTTGGCTTTCACACTGCCCATGGAAACTCCCTGCTGTGACTGTGCCTCAAGCCAGACTTTGATCTGCACCCAAAAGTGTGCTGCCTGTAATTAGACATATCACAAAGCAAGCCAGAGTTTTCATGTAGAAATCTGTAAAGAATGGTCATAACAAAACCCTCGGTGACATCTTGCAAAAGATTGTCTGTTTTTGCAGAGTTTTCAAATTGTGGAAATCTTTAAAGCTTTCTACTTCCATTTCAGTTTTGCAGGAAAAACACACCAGACATTATTGCATCATTCCTTAAACATGTAACTCATAGAATCACAGAATGGTTTGGCCGGGGAGGAATCCTAAAGATCATCCAGTTCCTCCCCCTCTGCCACAGTCAGGGACACCTTCCACTAGACCAGGTTGCTCCAAGCCTCATCCAACCTGGCCTTGAACTCTTCCAGGGATGGGGCAGCCACAGCTTCTCTGGGCAACCTGTGCCAGGGCCTTACCCCTCTCACAATAAAGAATTTCTTCCTAATATCTGATCTAAATCCAGGCTGCAGGTCATCCTCCTCCTCCGTGGGTCATTCTTAGTTCAAAAGTCTCTTCACCAGGCTGGCTATTCTGTTGGCAAAGATGGTTTTGCCCCACTCAGTCAGATGGAACTTGTCTCTTTCTGGAAGTTGTTTCCCTGGGGCAGGAAATTCCCTCAGCTGCCCCCTGCCCCAGCCTGCCTGGGGAACCCCCCACCCCTCCCAGCCCCTGCATCCCCCAGGGAACCATTGGCTCTGCTGCTCCTTGCCACAAAACGTTATTAAATCTGTTTTTTTCATGCTGTAGGAAAATAAACCCCAGCTTAAAAATAAGCATGACAATTGCACTAAAGGGTTTGTGAACAGTGCGTAATTTATCTTGGTTAGTAATTTTATACGTGAGAAAATGGGAGGAATTGTTAAATAAAGGCTTGGTGTTCTGGTTGCATTAGAGAGAACCTCCCATTCCATATTTTTAGCTGCTGAGTTTGTAAGATAACTGGACTTAGGTGAATCCCATCCTTCAGCCAGCTCCACTGACCTCTGTGGGAAGGGCTGAGAACAGGCAGGGGACAGGGAGCTCCTGCAGCTCTGATTCTGTGCAATAACCTGATGAGACACTGTTGCTTGATTAGGAAATTGAGCTCTAAAAACTATGACAGCCAAGGCAGCATTCACTTAAATGGATTTGTCTTGAAGCAGTCAAATTAGTGAATAAGAGGAATTAGAAATCTAATTTAAATCCCAGGATATCACACCATTTACTTTGGTATTCTCCTGAGGAATTTTTGGTCTCATTAGCACTATATTCAGTAGGAGAAGCTGTTAGTATCTCAAACTACAAAAGGATTTGAGACGCCTATTGAAAACAATAAAACCAATAATTTAATCCTTTTCTGCGCTTTGTAATATCATCTCTGTTGAGACTGAACTGAGTTGGTCTGAGTGGTCTTGTCATATTGAGTGCTGAAAGAGCACTGAACAGAAGAGTCATTTCTTCTTAATGTTGTTTTGGCTTTTGGCCTTTGCTCCTTTGCTTCCTGCCACTTCCCTGTTGAAGTGAAGAGGATGAACTATGAGAGGAATATGAAGCTGAAGAACTGTGGAGAGCAGGAGCTGCTGTGAGCCCTGTCCCCAGCAGAAGAGAACAACACAAACCTGGCATGTTCAGGCGGATTTGAGATCAGCAAGGTCTGTTTTTCTCTCATCTAAACACCTTCCCAGCATGAGGCTCCTGAGTGGAAGCAGACTCATGCTGAGAAGGGCCCTGGTTCTCAAGTCTCTCCTGCTGTGAAAAATAAAACAAACCCTTTTTTGGTTTTGTTTATTTTTGTTTTATTTTTTTATTGTGTCATATGTCCCCCACCAAATGAGCAGAAGAAATAAAAATCATTTTCCTCAATATTAGGCCTTTCTATTCAAATCAGAACATGCTTTTCCCTGGCATTACTGAGTTTTTCCCCCTTCCTGGGCTCAACCCTGCCTTTTGCAGTCCTTGTGATAAGTGGTCTTGAAGTCTCTTTAAAGCTGGCCATCTAACTTCTCCATTAAACCAAATTATTTTTGTTCTAGATGGTTATTTTTTTTCAGAGCTTGATAGAAACTGACATTCAAGTTCAGCTAAGTACAAATAGTCTCTTTATCAATGAAATATTTCAATATTTTAAATTTATTGTCTTTAAATATAAGCAGACGTTCAACAATTCATTTTCTATCCTCACTTCTTTTTTGTCAGCATTTGCATAAGTTTTATAAATGATCGATGAACAAGTAATTATAATCTTGAAACGCTGATGCTGTTCTTCAATGACAAAAAATAAGATAGTTCTGGCCTAAAAATCCTTTTTAGACAAGTAGACACAGACATTTATGTCTGTATTTTCATGTTTCATGTGTGTGTACACTTATGTGCAAGTATATTTGTGCAGATATAAAATTTTGATTCTTTTAACTTCCCGGGCCTTATTCATGTAAGAGTATTTGTAACCACTCGTTAAAAATCGATGAAAATGAAGACAGTTTTCTCATGATTGAACCTCAAAAGGTGTTACACTATTCCTGGGGTTGGGTATGAGCAGAGTATCTCCCACTGTGTCACACAGCACCACCAGTGTCACACAAACCACCTGAGACTAAGCCAAGAGTCCAGACTTTAAAAATATTCTGACTGAATACTATGTTGGGTCATCTCTGAAGATCACATGCAGAATTAAGGACTCACTGATGGCTATTTTATGTTTGTAGTTATAATTCCCTGATAAAAGTCTTTCTTCCCAGGTGAAACTGTGACTTATAAGAGAAAGCACCTGTGTAAGTACAAGGAGACACCAATTAGGCAATCCAAATCATTCTATGATTCTGTGATATAACTAGTCACACCAACAGAACTGGTGTGTGAGACAGGAAGAAAGACAAGAAGGACACCAGGAGGACCATTTAGGGTTGATGCCTGTGAAATTGCTTCTCTCTGACATGAAGCTGCCATTTATAATTATTAATTTGGCAAAAATCAGTGTCTGCAAACCAGTCCCAAGTCAGAACTGGATTTCTCAGTCAGCATTTTCTGGCCTCTGACTGATGCAGGTTTTTATTGTCATAAAACTGCCTGCTCTCCTCCCTGGCAACAGCACAGCTTTCACAGGTGGCTGGGTGTCTGCCTGTGGACATGGTTGTTTCAGATGTCACTTCTAGTCTCTTCACCTCAAGATATCGTGAAATGGATCCAGGTATATGTAAATAAGGTTCTCAGATAATGCCACATGTCGGTTTCCTTCTACTCTTCACAGATCTGATGTGCCTGTCTTGTTCACACATTAAAAAAAGCCATTTGGAAAAGGAAGCACAGGCTGACTTCTTAGGAGCTCAAGTGAAAGTTGATCTACTTCCTCCTGCTCTGCTATAAATCTGGAAAGTCTGTGTACAGTATTATGCCCACCAGCATAACACTGTACACAGGTTGGCCAAGATGTCCCTTAAGAAAAGGTAAGTTCCAAGAAGGCATATG
>JAWWLV010000144.1:69175842-69280044 GCA_035041135.1 Platyrinchus mystaceus
GATATTGTTTCCAGGCTTTTGCCTCCACAACTTCCCCTTCACCACCAGTGGTGTGTGCAATGCCCAGGGCTATGGAGTCCTGCTAATAAAATAAGCAAAGCACAGCTGTAACAGGTCTGCTCAAGCAGCAAGGCAGCACTAAATACACAAACCTCAGAGTGGATCTCTGCTATTATATAACAGGTAATTACTGAGTTACAATGTTGGCTGAAATGCAAATGACAGTAGGACTTTGCTATAACAATAACAGGATTTCAGGTTAATTTTGGTGCTGTGAAAAAATGCTGATACTTAGACATTCATAAGTGGCAACTATTCAAGCTATCACCTTGAAACTTGAATGACAGCATCATGTCTCAGTCTTTTACATAAAGATATATGTGGCCTGTCATTTAATTCTTTTATGTATAAAAGAAATACATATTGGTGCAATTGTCTAAATGTTTGAACTGACTTCAACCTACAAAGTGAGCGTGATCAAATGTTTCCAGACAATAGGAATATTTTGTGTTCTTTTATTTTTGCCATTAGCATTTTGCGTCAGCCAAAGAAATCATCATTCTTCATTCTAATATCCATCTTAAAAAAAGCTAATGAAAACGATTCTAGGTGTACAGTAGCCTTTACATCCTTTCTTCCTCTTATGTGCTCAGGAATGCATTTTCAAAACCATCTGCTGTTGCTAATGTGGGGTGGGATGTCCTTTAATGGGATCTCCAGGAGATTAATGGCTTCCTGACAATCTCTGATGCCAAGCCAAACAAATCCTCATGTATCTCCCCATCAATCAGAAATATGCTGGCGAGTCTCTCAGTGCCCTAATCTGCTCCTCATCTTTTGAAATTAATTCATCCCCATTGCTTAGATCTCAGCAGAAGGGATCTGAATTCCCTGCCTCGTGCAGGGACTTTCAGAATATCATTACGTTTTTCTGTGACTCAGCTCCCCAGCTGTAAAATGGGAATTTTAATATTTAAGTGGAGGGTAGGAGCTTAAGGGCAAATAAAAGAGAATTCAGCTGCACCAACATATCAGTGAGAGCCACAGTGAACTGGGGTATTTTTGCAGAGATAGAGCACAACAGGGAGCCAGGAAGTGCATGAGAACCTGCTTTAATGTCTTCAAAAATTTTACATGCTTGACTCCGAATAACAATGTTGTTAAAGTGTAATAAGTTTTAAGTTATCAAAATACCTTTTTTAATTAAAAAAACCCCCAACAACCAAACAGAAGCACAACAAAGTAGAAGAGTAATAACTTCTGGAATATAAAGTTCTTAAAGAAACACTAAAAATGGAGTCAGTCTCCATTCTGACAGTTCAAAGTTTTGTTCTCCCATTAGCAACAGGTGAGGGTGGGAGCGAAAGCAGCCAGGAGGTAATTAGGGTCTTGTAGACCAAAATTGTCTCTCTACTGCCCAATGTTAAATGGCTCTGGATCAGAAATGGCCTTTCAGGTAAGCTGAGTGCCTCTAGAGTGAGTTCTGTGTTATCTATGAGGCAACACCACAGTCCTGCTGCAGGTCTGGTGCCTCCAGTTTGGTACTTGAAACATTCCTTTACTCATCAGCATTGAAATAGGCCACATGTGTTCCATTTCTGGAAGATGGGAGATGGAATTACTTTTAAAAATGCCTAATTGAGGGGAAAAAATCCTACCAGAGGTAGTAGAATCTGCTGGGTTACTCAGGTTCAGTGCCCAAAGTAGTTTGACAATTAATTTCATTGAAATCAGAAGGGAGGTAGTGCCTCCACATCTTTGAGGAGGTTTTGTGGTCTGTGTAAATCTGCAGACAAGCAAAATTTTTTATTATTACTGTTTTGTAGTTACATTGAATGTAATCCCACCATTATCATATTGAGACTGATTTGTAAAGTAACTCTGTGGTCAGTCTTGCAAAGTGAAAATGTGATTGTTGTTGCTGTTGTTATTTATTTTAATAAGTAAAAATAGTGGGTAAACTGTGTAAAATGGTATTTGAGACAAAAGCAAAAAGCCTAATCAATATCTTTATTTGCCCAACTACTCCCACTGAGATAGTCATCCCTCACACAACAGACACCTCTTTGAGGAACAGCAGCTTTTTGAATGTTTTCCTGTGCTGTTTTGATAGGAAGTGGATCAGTAATTACAAAAGAACTCTTTTATTTAAAAGTTACTTAGAATAAAGGAATCTGTGGGGAGCTGGACTCATCCAGCCTCGGGAGCCTCCCTGAGCTCCAGCGAGGGAATGGAGACTTGCACGCTTGGATTATTTCCCATCCTCCTTAAGAAAGATTAGTACTTGGGAGAAAAATATGCAAATGCATGCTAGCATATGTAAATGCAAATCTGAACATGTTTCTAGTTAGTCTTAGCAACCACTAAACGATTGCCACCAATAGGCTCCTACTGTGTTTTAAAGGTTTTGGCCACGGCTTTAAAAAAGAAGCAATTTCTTGCAGTCTGTTCCAGCTCGAGCTGAACTTGCTCAGGGCAACAATGTGTAAGTAAAGGGCGATGTCTGCCTGATCTTTTTCTGTAATAAAGGATGTCAGACCAGATTATTGCTGTTGTCCCTTCCAGCTCTCACACCTCAGAAATGACACACTTGCATGACCAGGCACTGAGACATGTGCCCTGGTTTCTTGTTGATCACTGGGGGGCATCAAGTTACTGATGCAGCTCCAGCTGAATGGTTGTATAAGCAGGGAAGCTGGCAAAGAGTAAGTGATGCTCATTCATGAGGGTTTGGTGTTCACAGGAGGTAGCAGCATTCCAAAATGACTTCTTTTGTGTCTTTTTGGTCCTGGCACAGCTTTATGGCAGGGAAAATGACAGAAGGCGATTGGGATCCTTAGTTTTGATGGATAATTGGTGGGGAGTAGAAGAAATCATAAATGCCAGGTGTGCAATTAGTTTTTAATCCTGGTAAATTGACTTGAATGCATGATTTGAAGGTAGACTTAAAAATACAACAGGTCAAGGAAGGGGCTTGAGCACTCCTGTTTAATTGCTAGCAAATTTGCAGCTTGACTTTGACTCATGTCAACTTCCATTCTATCTCAAAAAGAGCTAAACCCTTGCCTAATTTGGAGAACAAGACAGTTTAGGCACTGTCTCCAATAGATAGTCTGGACTCTCCTCTGGGAGAAATACCGGTTAGGTACTTGGAGGCCACTGCTGCACTATCACTTGTCCCCAAGGCCACAGAAAACTCACATGTTGGTTTAGTTTAGAAGCAGAGACATGCCCTAAAGGACTGAGTAGTAGCAGCATCCTAACAATGAGTAGAAAATTAAGTGCAGACAGGCTTCCTGGGCTGATCAACCTCTACTCTACATGTTCTCTCTGCTATCATGCCCTGCAGTAAAATGAACTTAGCTCACTGACCTTACAGTAAACACTGTTGGGAGCCAGAAGTTCTGGTATTATGGACACAGTGTTTTGCCTCATATTCTCTTTAAATTGGGAAAAGTCCCATTCTTTGAGGTGTGTCTGTTGGCATCTTTATATCTCCCATGTTCTGCCTGGATCACTTCCAAGTCACTCAGCAAGGAGATGGAAAGGAGTTGTCTGCCCCAGCCAGGTCAAGCTGCCAGAAGGTGTTGCAAAGGGACAGCTCTCCATCTGGAGTAATTCAAAGCTGAAAAAATGTGTGAGGTTTCATGAAAAAAAGACATCAGGGAGAAAGGATCTTGTGGGTTATCCCAAATTATATTTTCATGTGGATTTCCTGTAAAGTTGTACACTAAGGCAAGAGATTGCTCTTTAGTAGTCGTCAGTAAAACAGCTAGGAGTTAAAAGTTTAAAAAATCGTTTCCTCCAGGGCAAAATTGGTATTGAAGACAGTGTTCCCACTCTTCTGAAAGAAGACTCCAAAATCATGACAGCATTTAATTGAGCCTCAAAACCAGGGTATGACCTTTGAGTGGTCACATTCCAGAAAGAGTTATTGTTCTTGAACCCTAGACTGCAAAGAGGATGATGCAGGAGAAATTGCTAGAAATAAATATAAGACTTCATACTTTTCCTGAATGAAATTAGGTAACTACCCAACATTCTAGTTCATTTTGGTGTTTACATATTGGATTTTTGAAATTAAGGGGTTACTGTCTGATATTTAAGTATTCTGGTGAAGTCTGTTAAAGAACGTTTAAGTCTTTGACTTAGCTTACCCTTTGATCTTTTTCTAGTGGGGATCATGAACAAAGTGGATTTAAAATAATAATGTTTCAACCACCTGACAGAATTAATTTTAGACCCTAAATGTGTTCACAGAACTGATACTGCAAACTGCAGCCCAATCGCCCTGTCTCTGTACACAAATACATTTGTAGAAGTAGACACAGATATTGCCAAGCTACTGATGTTTTCAGGGGAGTGACAGGTTGGCAGTTGAAAGGCAAGACAAATCAGGGTCCCTGTGCTGCAGGGACAGTCTTTTATTGTGTGGTTATGTGCATCTGTGCAATTTGCTCAACCTCATAAAGATCTGCTTTAGCTGTTTGCATTTTGTTTTCTGTCACCACATTTTTTATGGCACTGGAAGGTTGAAACAATATCTGTGAAGGAAACCATTGAAAGTGCAAAACATTATATGGGAACTAATGTTTATTTCCAGGCCTGTTGGATTCAAGGTGAGTATGAGCTGATGTCCCAGAAGGACTCTTTATGTTTATGTGGCATGTGTTAAATTCCCCCGTCTTGTTGCTGCACCATCACAGATTCCTCATATCTGCAGAGGTAGTATGTTACAAGAATTTAATTTAATATTAAGTCACACCAAAAGCCTGCAAATGTTTGGCTATTATTATATGAGTGGTTTATTTTATCTTCTCCTTCAGCAGTACATGTGACAAGTTTTAAAGTTCTTTATTTTTGTTTTCATTTTTCTGTTGCTATTGCTCTCTCATTCTTATTTAATCAAGGGAGAGTTTTTTTCTGGTTTTGTTTTTGGTTTTTTTTGGGGGGGGTTGTTTGTTGTTTTTTGTTTTTGGTTTTTGTTTGTTTGTTTGTTTTTGGGTTGTTTTTTTTTTTTGAGAATTCAGATGTCAACAAACAACTTAGAGCTTCATTGGCACAAAATTTTAACCCTGCATTCCAGATGCTCACAAAACACATCAACAAAACAGCATAAGAGGAACCTAGAGAGAAACCTAATGTGACACTAGGTGGCTGTTTTTAAGGCATGAATGCGTAAGAGGAAACATGTTTTGTCCAACTGAAAGCAATAGCACAGATATTTTCATGATGAGGAACAGCAGCTGCAGTAACACAGTAGCCACAGTGAAAAATTACCAGGGTTGTCAGTTCTCATATTTCAGATAATGACCTGATCACCAGCTGAAGTCAGTTAGAAATTTTCCCTCGTGGTGTATTACTGTCCAATTAGATATATTATGGGGGTTTATATGCCTTCCTGAAGCATCCTGTGTTGGCCAGTGTTGGGATTATGAGGACACATTGGATGGACCATTGATCTGTTCTCAAATGGCAGTTCTGCATTCCTGGGTTTAAAGGAGGGAAATCATGAGTAAGGTTCAACGAGGCAGAAGGAAAGAATTTGAAAATTATTTGTTCAGGGTCACATTTTCCTACTTGTCCACCTCCCTCCTGCCTGAAGCTCTCAATGATTGTTTTTTGTAAAAAAAAAAAAGTGAGGTTTTCTTGTATTCAGGCAGAGTGGAGGGAAGAGCCACTCGATTCAGTGCACACCACAGTAAATGAGCCCATCTCTTTCAAAGGGGACTGTCTTCATTCTGGCAAGGGAGACATCAGAAGAGTGACAAGACTGGTGAATAACTGGATAATTCTAAACCTTCACTTTTTACATTATTAGGTATAGGAAAGGGATATTCAGATGACTGAAACACAAAATGGGAGAGCACATCAGTGTAGCACATACTCTTCCATTCCCTCAGCTGAGTGACTGATGAAGTGAATAGTCAGGATGATCTGGAGGAGCAAAACAAGATTAATGGTGTGGTCAAGTCTGAATTACTTGAACTTGTCTCTAGTGTTTGCAAAGCTTTCTTTGACTTAGTCATATCAAAATTTGCAGACATGGCAAGCCAAATCTGCTTCAGTGGAGTACAGAAGCATATGTGGGTGCCATGTATTGATTTACACTACTGTAATTTCTGTGACTCATCTGGGGAGATGCCAGGCATCTCCAAGGGAAAAAAAGGTTTGTTTTGGATAGTCCTATTCTCAGTAGTCCATAACATTACCATTTAAAAAGAGTTGGCCCACTTTAACAAGGGGAAATCAAGTATTTTCATAATTTTCCAGTTTACTCAACCTGCCATCCAAACCCCTCTTCTGTAAGCCAGCTCTGGGACACTCAATAGTTTATGTGACACAGAGGTCAAGGTAATACACAGGAGATGCAGAGAGGCACTTAATATCTGACATTGCATCTGCAGCACAGTGTGCCTTAATTTTCACCATGTTTTTTTTTGCTGCATCTTCACTGATCCCAGACCAGTGGAGATCTCTCCACCTCAGATCCAGCTGAGAGGAATTGGGTAATGCACCTTTTTCTTCCCTGCAGCCACAAACACTGCTCACCATCCTCAGCTACATGTAGAGGCATATAAAATCTGCTACAGGTGTGATTTAATGTGTCCTGTGAGAATAAATCAGTGCTGGAAATGTGTTGCTGAAGGGAACAATAAGAGGAGAAAAGTTGACCAGTAACCTCAGTGTTACCTTCTGGTGCAGCTTTTTACATAGCAGTTAAAGTCCACTTGGAAAGACCAAATCATTTGAAGACTTGGATAATGAGAGCAGAGAACATATTCCCACAATCTCAACCCTCTCTGAAACATCACTGACCCCTTGTAGGAGAAGTTCAGCAGTGTTGCAGTACTTGGCACTCTCATGGCACTTCAGCTGGCATGAAAAATTCCAGTACCATCTCTCTGCAGTTCCAGTAACATCCCTCTGCTGGGGTGTAGCTGAGCTCTAAGGTTATCCTATGGCAACCAGTATCTTCCAGGTGCAACCTAGAGCTGAGCAACTCCCTACTTGCTCAGTGACACCAAGGGGACCATGGGTAGGTGAAAAAAAAAGATTGGTCAGAAATTGAAAGTTGCTCTGAGGTTTGTGATTTCTGAAGATCATTTCCCAGTCATTTTGTTTACAAGGACCTTGAAAAATGACTTGTAGAAAAAAAGAAAAGCACTAAGAACAGATGATACAGGTTTTGTTCCACAGGAAACTTGAGTCCAGGAGCATTTTGCAGCTCCTTCGTGTGAGTTTCTTCAGTTGGAAAAGCTGTTTATTTGCCTGTGTCTTGGTCCCAGTGAGGAGAAATAAAAGGCTATAGAATCAGGTCTCACTTCTGAGCCCACCACCAGCCAGATCTGGCCAAAGTTTAGGCACCTGGAATAAAACTCATTGCACCTAAAAATGTACAGTATGAACTTACACAAGTGCAGTGTTTATTTAGGTTACTGCCTGCTACTGAAAGCAGTAGCTTTGTTTTGTTTTCGCTGTGGTTGGATTTTTCTCACTGATCTCTGGTTTCTTTTTTCTTGTATGGGACCTTTTGCTGGACACATCTGCACCACACTGAGCTGTCACATCGCTGCAGAGTGCAGCAAATTGTCAGGACTGCAGGCTGCACTGCATCTCATGGGGGGAAAAACTACTGTGGGGGAATGCTTTAGTTTTCCATTGTCCCAGATTGTTGCATTGATTCCTCCTGAGGCTGTATGACCCTGAGGCTCATTGCAAGGGGGACAACTGGGACAAACAGGAAAGAGACTAGAAAACTTTTTAACAGCACCCTGAAATTACTACACACTGGGACTCTGACCCACTAGGTCAGCAGTAGACATCTATACACCTCCAAAATAAATTAAGACCCACCACCTCTGCCTCTCTGGATTAGGTGACTCAACATCCATTTGTTGGACTAAGCAACTTAATTTCAGGGCAATCTAAAGGCTGTATTAAGTCTGCAGAAAGCCATTCCATCTTGTGAATAAATTGTTAGTGTAGTGACTAAGGCACTGGCCTAATTGCTGCAAATTTGCAAAGTTCATCCAGGCTTTATTCTTTGTAAGATTCCCTCATGGAAACTAGCTCTGTCCATCAGTACAGATTTTGGAGTAATATAGTTTTGTGCTGGTCAGTCCATTATTTTCTTTTTACCTTTCAGCTAAAAGAGAGTTTGAAAAATGAGCATTTGAAACAAAATTAATCAAAGCAACAGAGTTGGAATCCTATGTAATTTTATACAGACCTCTGTACAGATTTACTGAAGATATTGGCTGTTTTGTTCTCATTCAGTTGGGATTGCTGGATATTATGCTAAATTAAAGTTCAAGGTAAATTTATAAAAACTAAGTAGTTTTCTGTCTATTAGGAAATAATGACTTGAATTTACCTATGCATGCACTTCCTTTATTCCAGCAACTTTTCTGTGATTCGTTTTAAAATTACTCAAACAGCAGGAATCCTGAGAGATTAAAAAAAAGGAAAAAAAAGGCATAGAAAAAGAGTCTCATAGGTATTTTTATTTAATAATAATAAATGTTCTTCTCCACTTTATTTAATTCTTTTACATTCTCTGTTTCATAGCCCTAAGGGTGTATTACAAAGATGAACAGATGTCCTTGTAGAGCGTAAAGTCTAGGATGCAAATGGGACATCTTACTCTTCATATTAACTTAGGCAGTCTCATATCACCTGGCATTTGGCCATTCAGTTCAGCTTGCCTGGCCAGAGGAGTTTGTGGATTGATTATACAGGTCCTCTGGTTTGAAAAATAACAGCTGCCATATCCAGAGGTTCCTTCTTGATTAATTTATTCATGTTTGAAACTGTGTCCCACAGAGTTTGGAGAGATAGGTCTGGGGAGTGCTAAAGGCAAGTCATTAAGGGCACTTTTCTATGAACTGCAGTTTCCTGTGGTTTTAGGAGGAGGGATCTCAGTGACACCAACTTAAGTTGCAGCTACAAGTGGGAGCAATTAAAAAGCTTTCAGAGGAAGTTGTTTGGTTGGGGTGTTTTTTTTGCAAGCTTTTCCTCTACACCTTTACTTTCATTAGTCATTAGTTGTCCACTGTCTCATCAAAACAGATCAGGCTGTTGTGACTGTTGTTTCCTGTTGCTGTATTCCATCAATTACAACAAATAATGCAGTCCCTCTGCTTTATGCTGAAGAAATAGAGATGCAGCCAAACAGCAGAGTAACCATGGCTCATATGTTCTAACTTTCCTTTTCTTGCTCAGAAGCAAGTTATTTAAATGTGATATTTTGTTTTCTATCACTGAATTAAACTGCACCTGCAAATTCCATTTATTTTGTCTTGTAAGTTGCATGGATTTGATGTGGCTCTTCACTCAGCTGTTTATAAGGTAAGTTTGAGCAATAGCCATTATATCCCTCAAAGGAGAGCACCACATATTTTTTGCTTGAACAATTGTCTTCATCCTCTGAGAAAATTTCCAAGGAACTAAAAGAATCAGATCTGTGTAGTGACAGTCAGGAATGGTCTGAATCTGGAGACAGAGGAAAGGTGTGACTTTACAGTTTATACCTCCACTCAAGCAGAGTGTGATTAAAGCACTGGTCTTTCACTGACTAAAGCACTGCTCTTTAAATATCCATCATTTTTGTGCATTACAACAAAGCACTGAGGAAAAGGAACAGCTTCTTGCTAAATGTACTGTAGAGCCATGACCACACAACTGCCTCAGCTAAGAAATCATGGATATCTTCATAGATATCTTCTGGCTGAAAGAGCCTTCCCAAGGTGACTTAGCCCAGCCTCCTGCTTGAAGCAGGACCAGCACCATCAGCAGATCAGGCTGGCCATGGCTTTGTCTGAATCAGTCCAGAAATCTCCAAGAATGGAGGTTGACAGCCTTTCTGGGAAACCTGTTCAGTGCTGCAACACCCACTTGTAGAAAGGGTTTTCCCAGTGTCCAAGCTGAACTTCCCGAGGCTTGGCCTGAGGCCATTGCCAGCAGTAGTAATAGGAAAAATTTAGAGGTTTTTTTCTTTGCAACTATCCTTCAGGTAGCTCAGTTTGACATTTGATCACCTCCTTGGTATCCCCTTCACCAGATGACAGGGACCCCCTCACCCTTTCCACATAGTCACATACCCCAGGTAGAATCCAAGCTCCCTCAAAAATTGCTTGAATCTCTCCCTCTACATCCCAACCAGACCTGTATTTTAGGTGCAGTTCCACTGGTGCAAACAGAGATAAATAATACCCCTGCTCTGAAGCCTCCACTCCTCCTCAGGTAGATGAGGGTGCAGTTTGACTTATTTAGCATGAGAGCACTCTGCAAAAGGGACAGCTGGGAGCACATGGAAACTTAAATCTAAAATTCTATGTATGCCAGCACAGTTTTTTCCCTACAAATCTCTGTGACACTTCACCTGTACAACCTTGCCAAGGTAAGGTTTACTGTGCTCTTACAAAAATGATTTACAGACATGCTGCTTGCCTGGTATATGCAATATTTATTTATTAGTGTTTTGATTTATAATACTTATGTAAGAACGTACCTTTTCCAAGCTCTAGGAGATTTTGATGTAAATTAGAAATACTGTCACATATAAACAGACAAGTTATTGCTCCTCCCAGAAAAGTTTACAAAAAAAAAAAACAACCAAAAGAGAGACACCCAAAATTGCATTAAACTGTGATTAGGGTGTGTCACTTTATATAAAATACAGTGCTTCCTCTGGAGTCAGAGAATCACACAATGGTTTGGGTTTAAGGGACCTTAAAGACCATCTTGTTCCAACCCCCTGTATGGGCAGGGACACCTTCCACTATCCCAGGTTGCTCACAGCCCAGGCAGAGAATGAAGCTCCTCTGGACCGGGAATTAACCTGTGAAGGAGGTTCTAGAGTGGCCAACAAAAGCTGAAGAGATGTAAAGATACATAAAGCAAATGTCTGTGAATCTCTCCTTGTATACTGAATGCTGAAGGGACTGTTATGATCATCTGGTCCCACCACATGTCAATACCAGACAGACCAACACTGCCTTGATTTTTAAATTCTGACTTTTTAAAGCAGTCAGCTACTCAAGATGACAGCTAACTTTTAAAAGTCAGCAGCTCAAGTATGGTGTTTTTCTCGGCAGTGTATTATTATTTTTCTTAAAGAAATTTCAGATTGATTTAAAAGTGCTCACAGCCAGAAATACATCAAAACAAGGGAGAAACTCAGAATAGGCAATGCAAAAGTTTCACTTCAGAGTTTTATAAGTTCTAGGATCTCAAACATCATTCAGGCTGTTCTGGAAGAAGGAAGCTTTTAAATTTTCTCTCTGACAAACTGTTTTTTAATCCCCACATATTTTTCATATAGAGCTCTTCAAAACAAGTTCTAGGGACTTTATTTTTCAACAGGAAAGATTTCCTTCTTCTTGCTTAAAGAGAAAGGAATAATTTTCTTTGTTCAAAAATTTTAACAAAAAAAACTGAGGCAGAGAAGGAACTTGGAAAAATTTAGAAAGGTGAAAGTTTCAGAAAGATCCTGGTGCCACCAACCTAAATATTATTTTTAGAAACCTTCATGAATTCTTAATGATTGCACATCACAACCTATAACCTTACTGGGATGAACACATTCTCTAGAGCTCAGGGAAGAGGTTCAAGTAAAATCTTGCCTGAAATGCCTTAGGAAATTAAAACCAAATAAAGACATGTTAGGAACAAAAAGAAGTGTCATTCAGCTTTTGTGATACTGGTCTTGGTAAATCCTACCAGTTTAATAATTAAAAAAAAACAAAAAAACCCCAAACATTTGGAAATGGTTCAAGAAAGACGGCCAGAATTTGGGAAAAAAAAATCACCAAAAATAGAAAGTATATATGCATATATAGGGACTTTTTTAAAAAAAATCTTTTCCTTCTAGTTCATTAAATTCAATAGATCTCATTTATCTAAGAGAAGATAAAGAGGTGATCAATTCACAATCTATCAATGGCTCCATTAGGCAAAGAGACTTTTTTTATCTAGCAAAAACACCCAGCACATAAAACAGAATAAACTAATCATTACCTCAAGTGACTGGAAGTAAAAGCTAAACAGGTATATATTAAAAATATGGGCAAAAGTTAAATGGAGAAGATAATTCACTGGGGAAACATTTAGTTTTTAAGTATGATGATTTTTTTAATACGAGAATAGGATGATTTTCTAGAAGGAGAGTGTTGGGTTTTTTCAGACAAGAAAAATAAAAGTCTAGAAAATGGATCTCATACCAAAAATCCCCAGGAAAGTGATAGTTTTAATTATCACTCAAAACACAAAGATAGAAGCTCATGATGTTAAATGCCGCCTGGCTATGAGAGATACAACACAGGAGGAGTGTAAGGCTGACCCACTCACACAATTTGGTATGAAACTCTCTGACCTTGCTTGGGGCAAGATGGTGTGATTAAAATGCATCACCAGTAAAGGGGGTGTTTAATAATTACATGATGAAAATCAAATGATGAACAAAACCAAGCTGCAAGAACAGGTTTATTGTAAATGAGGAGAATCATCACCTACTGCAGGTGACTCTGGGGTGAAGGGAGGTGGAGCCTCATGGAGCTGGTCACCAACAGACCAGTATTTCTCTGTGCTTCCAAAGACATGAATAGTTAAGTAAGACTGAGTAAGACTTGAATAAGATCGTCCAGAGATATTTGTAGCCACTTGGGAGAGTGGAACTTAGAGGAGCAGTCAGCTAGGGTTTGTTCAGGACTACAGGATCACAGGATCAGAGGCCAAGTGGCAGCAGCCAAAAGCCATTGGACTGGGGAATAAGTGGGAGATCTCCACCTGACTCAAAGATCTATCAATTCATGAGGCAACTGTGATGACTTTCATTGTTAGTTGCCACAGAACTTGAAGTTCATGGAGACAGGAGAGAAGTAATACTAGATGAAATCTGTCCAGGACAGAAATTAAGTCATAACATTAATGATAATAAAATACTAATTATGCCTGGAGCAGCATTTTAATAATGATAATTCAGATTATGTTAATGTACCCTTCTCTTTAAACATGCTAACTACCTGTTCAAATTGTAGAAGGTCAAAGCAATGTGTGGCTGGTTATCCTTAATTTTTTTCTTATATGCTGGAATTCACTGCCTTGGCTGACATCCATTTTCCTTTCTCAATCAGCAGTTTGCGTTTTAAATTCATTCATTAGGTAATAAAAAATGTTTAATTAAAAAAGTAATTTATTCCTAATGATTTCAAGTCCTATAAACTGACAAAAAAGTGTTGCTTTAACCTATTTATTAAAGTCTGAGTGACGTGCTATCTCCCAAGAAAGCTAAAGATGATATGATTGTTATCAGTTTTATTTACTGAGCACAGAGAGAGGACTCTTGGCTGTGTGGAGATGCTGGTGTCCTTTATTACTTAAACACTGATTAGGAGACCTACATAGTAACTGTAAGCAGTAACATTATGTTGATATCAGTTTGATTAAAAAACTTTTCAGCTCTGATAAGAAATGACCAGGGTAAGAGTTAATATTTTAAAGGGCTTCTTTTGGTGCATTAGCTGAGTTTCAATGTTGTTTGGCAGAAGCTGAGGGAAGAAGGAGAGCAAAGAAAGGTGTTTTGGCTACATGAGTATGTCTTTTGACACATCTAAAGAATGAAAGAATCGTTGTGAAATATGAACTGTAGCAACTGGGTGAAGGTCTTGTCTTATTCCATCCATGTCCAGGGTTAATGCTTTCTGTGTCAAGTGAATCCTGCACTAGCCTTGCATAGCAGGGTGGGGAGGAGATGAGAAAGTGAAAGGAAGAAATAAACTCAGCTTACAGACATGTTTTTTCCCCTGGGCTTGATCCTAAGCTCAGTCAATGGAAGATGTCCTATTATTTTGGCAGGACATTGCTCTGGATCCTGTAACATCCTGAGATACACTGTTTTGTGAGATGTAGAATAGATATTCTGTGAATTCTTCTGTATTAGGCTTTATTTCTACATAAAGAGGTAACAAATTACCCAGGCAGAATTGCAATTTCTATGTTCAGGGAATGAATTCTTTGCTCAGTGTCTCAGGAGTGGAAATAAGAAAGTCAATAGAGAAACTCCACCTGCACTAGTGTGTCCAGCTCTCAGGCCTCAACATAGGGAGAATATAAACCTGTTGGAGCAAGTCTAGAGGAGGCCACCAAGGTGCTCCAGGCAACTTCTATTCTATAGAAATTCTAGGAATTTAACTGGCCTGTCTTGGAAGGAAATTAAGGGCTGAGTATCTGTTACTTGCTCTATAAGTTGACAAGAGCCCCTTCCTTATTGCTCTTTGTAAAGGCACAGTCAAGCCAAATTTAATATATTTGCAGATATTCTTCTCTGAGAATATCTTCTCTGATATTCTGAGAATGGGGGAATGGATCATTTTAATGGTTGCTGTTGACTTTAAATTTCCAGTCACTCTCTTTAAGTACAACTTGTCTTTTTTCAGGTTCAGAGAAAGGATTCCAGTGACACTCACTGAAGTTCTACATTTACAGAAAATCAGCGTGTATGTAAACCACATCACAAGTGAATACTTAGGAAACATCAGTTCATGATGAATGCAAAATACCAGAGATTAGCTCTAGAACTGCTTGTCTGAATTCAAAAGTAAAATGCTGTAAATAACCATTACAACTGTCATGTGTTTAGCAAAGCTTCAACAATTATCTGTTTCATGAACTGGGCCTTGTCAGCATTTAGGAGAAAATGAGATGGACAAAAGAGAGACTGAGCAAGTGCAACAGTGATTTGGCAGGAATTTTCCTACACTGACAGAGGATTGAAAAATATAAATGAAGTTATGAGCATGTGTAGTGATAATTTGAGATGCCATAAAATCAGCTTCATTGACTGTCATGTTTTGAATATAAAGATTTGGCACTTTCTGTCCAGTTTGTCCTGGTTTAAATACTCCAACAACTTGTGGGACTGGTGTGCTTCAAGTGATGTAGGTTGGAAAACTGTAAACCTGCTAACAAAATGTTCTACACAATTACCTAGTTGGCCTGGAATCTCTTTTCTGAATTTAAAGTGTCCTTTTAAGTGCAAAGTTTGCACATTATCAAATAGTCCCACTTTGAGGGAATATTTCAGGACCCTTCTCAGAGAGCTCCCCAAGGAAAGGTTTTTCTGACAAAGTCCTTTGTATTAAATTAATCTGACTCTCAAGACCTAATTAAAAATGAATGAGTACTAAGCAGAGAAAAGAGAATTTTCTAATGCATTTTAACTGTGTATTCATTGGATTTAACACCTTTCTTGAATTCAAATTTACATGTAAAAGGACTCCATTCTCCAAGACATGTAAATATGCAGCTTCATTTTCCATAGACCTGACCCAGAAGCTCTCAGTTCAAAAAAAGAACAATTATTTCAGCTGTAAACTAGAAATGGAAGCTGTCTCTTGTAAACTGCACATCTGATCTCCTGTAATAACCCTCCCACTCTTATCTCCTGGAGTCTCTTATAGCACCTTAGGATGCAGGTGCATCTGTCCCTCTGCCTGTTGGCCCTGCCACCTCAATCCAGCACTTGTTTTTTATAAAAGACATTTTTCCCAGTTCTTTCCCCACCTTCTCTTCCCTTTTACATATTTCAAAACTTCAGGAACATACCTGATTTATCAATATATTTACATGCTATCTAGTTTTGATGGTGGTGTTACCAAGTATACTGTGGTATGTTTTACAGGAGATGGTAAAAAACTCTCTTTATTTTTCTTTTCTGGAAAAAAATAAGGTTTTTCTTTCCAGTCAAGAGCTGATCAAATGATAGTGAAACTTCAAGTTGCTATGGAAACCAGACTACAAAGACAAAGATACAATATTTATCTAATATCTTCTTTGCAAAAGTGTATTTATGCTCTATGTGTGTTCTTTCAAAATGGTATCTTAAGTAGGTAACTTCAGTTCATAAACTGAATTCAGTACTAACTACAGCAAAATATATGCAGCAATAAAACACTTTTGTTGCAACAATCCCAAAAGACTTCATATGGTCATCAGATAGTAAGATTTAATGTATAAAAAGTAAAGAAAACTGTTGCCCACTTTCTACTCTGCCATTTTACAAAGAGCTTTATGGAATAGTCTCTTAGAAGAACAGTTTTTGCAATAACACCTTTTGAGATTAAATACATTTTTACTGTCCTTCCAACCAACAGAAATGACCATGGAGAAAAAAAACTAACAAAACAAAACAAAATAAAATCAGATTCTGGATGTTAAGTCTGTTTTCTGTAACTCAAAAAGATAAAAACTTTCGAGGCAGTTGTAGAAAGTAAAGTTAGGAAGATTTCCATGGGCGTTTCCAGTTTGTTTTGGATTAAAACTTTCCAGGTGAACCTGCTGGCTAATGCAAGGTGCTGTAGCTCAGTATCTTTGTATCTCTTCAGGGTTTTGTACCAACTGAGCTACTAAACCTAAGCCTATATTTGAGGAGAATGTACAGAAATATACTGGATATAAAGGTTCCTCAGACAACAAGGAAATTTCCACGCAGGTGCTGAGGAGTGTGTTGTTATGAATTAGTTCAGTGCAGCAATTTGCAAACATCATTTGGACTGGGCAAGAGAACTTTCTGCACATCAAGCAGGGCAAAAAGCTAATTACACTCAGGGTTGCATCTGCCATTGTCTACCTTTGTCCAGTTAAATTGTGTTGAAGGGCTGGTGTTTTTTTTAGAAGTGTGCAATAGGATCTAAGATTGTTGGCAGGAGGAGGTGACAGGAGAGGAACACCTCCCTTAGCAGAGTGACAGCTCATAAAACATGGGCTACTGTTCTCCTTTGAAATTCTAAACTCCATTAACTTGAGCATGGCGTTTCATGGAGCTGAACAACAGGAATGTTTTGTCACATACACATGAAATAGCCCAACTAAATATTGCTGTCTAAACTGTGTGTGTGTGTAGGCTACGGCAGTCGTCAAGCACTAGTTAACTGAGACAAACACAGATTGATTTATCACATCCCCAAAATAATGTCCAGGAAAGGTGAGATGAATCATATCCTGAATAGCCCTCTATTAAGTGAAGAGGGAACCCAGATAGTAACTAATATGAGACACTAGACAAACAAATTTGCTGACATGAATCTCAATTCTGCTAGGAGATAAAAACTGGAACAGGCTCCCAAGGGAAGTGCTTACAGGACCAAGCCTGGATGAATTCAAGAGGCATTTGAACAATGCTGTCAGGCACATGGTGGGATTCTTGGGTTTTCTTACCCAGGGCCAGAATTTGGACTCGATGATCCTGATGGGTCCCTTTCAACTCAGCATATTCTATGATTCTATGATTAATCTCAAGCTAACAGAAGGAATTGCTTCCCAGAGACTGTGGCATGTGCAGAAAACTTGTGCTTTCACAGCAGCTGGATCCCAGAAGTGCAGCTGGAAAGCAGATGCACCTAAACACGCTGGTGGAGAGTCTGGGATGCTCCAGGAAAGGAGGCACCCAAATTCAAATCACTTAGAGGCGAGAGGGCATTTAGGGAGAGGATGCTCCATTGGCTGCCCCTGATTCCTGTGCTGGAACATGCAGCTCAGAGGAGGAGGATTTGCTGTCTCACAGCCCATGCTGAGCCAGGCTGAGCACTAAGCAGTGGCAGAGATGCTGCCTAGTTTAAAACCAGCAGGGGTGCCTTTACACAGCAGTGCACTCCACAGGGTAGGTGTGCTCTGTGCCACTCCATGCTTTAATATTCTTCAAGGAAACAGAATCATCAGACTTCCCTGCAGAGAAGCAATCAAGCATACAACAGTCAAGGTGGGACCAAGAAGGAGAGTACATAAGATCTGCAGCTATTTCACTGGTTGAATCTGGCAATACACCTCTTATCTCTCCCACAGGAGGTAAAACAGCAAAGTTTTGCTGTGGTATGAGAATAATAATAAAAAAAAAAAGCATATTTCAGATCTGGAATATTTTTTAGGTTATCAGCAAAGCTACTCAGCTTTACAGTGTGGTGGAGCTTGAATCCTTGTTTACTTGCTCCCCTTCTTAAACTTAGTGGCACTGAGTCTTTCCACAGGGTAACATATCTAGTGGGACACAAGTGTCCCACTGAATGAAACCATATCACTCCAGACAGATTTTCATCCTGCCAAAATTATATTTCTCCTTCTTCTCTCCCTATCACAACTCCCTGTTTGTTTTTTCCTTCCCACAGCTTTTATCTCCTAACCTCATTCTGCATTTTCCTTTTTAAGGTTTCATCATCCTTCTCTTCATGGACAGCTTTTGTGTTCATCACATGCCTTGGGGTGAGATAGATGAGGCTCTTTATTGTGATCACTGGATCCAATAAAAAGTAAATTAGCAAAATATGACAGATTCACCAGTGTATTTAAGATGAAGCCTGAACAATTATCAAGGGCTTTGCAATTAATTTCTTCATGTTTCCACCTGCAGCTTGTTAGCAATGCACCTGGTTTCCAGCATTAGGGGGATATGGATTCATATTAGAGGTTGTCATGCAGTTGTGTAGTCACATGAATTTTTCACGCAGATGTTCCTATGGTTGGGTGATTACTTCAGCAGGAATGTTTGCTCCATCACTAATATATTAAACAGGCTGCAGACACCAGCAAAGTCTTGCTTGACAAAGGAAAAAAAAAAAAAACTGGCATAGGCTTCAGTCTGTCACATCTAAATGACAGCTGTGTAATAGTTATTGCCATGTAATAATGCAGCTTGGATGTGGCCTCGAAAGCCTGGCTGAAATGACCACACTGCAGCTTCCACTTCAGTGGTAAAAATGATCTGAAGGAGGGACAGGGCTATGTCAGGTGTGGTTTTGAAGCTGCTTGCTGTACCTATACAATCTATATGATTCTGGAGTGTGGACTGTGTTTATCCTGGTCTTGTGCAGCACACAGACCATGGTCCATTCCCATGTCATATCCCAGTGTGGACAGTAGGGTCAGAAAATCAATGGTCAAGAAAAAGGACATGAGGGGGATAATGAATCTTGCTCATTGGATATGGCACAGGCCGTAAATACATGGAGAGACTGTATATACAAGGTGCTTAGGTGTTCCTTAGCAGACATTTGGCATTTCTACACTCTGAGCCTACTTTACTTTCTCTTCTATTATTTCCCAGTAAAAAATGATGAAATGTTGCAGCTACCAACCCCTGTGTTAGCAGTGTGTTGTATTCTTATGTCAAAGAGAAATTTTCTACCAGATAAATCAAGAATTCATTTGTTTCTTTATTTTCTGATAAAAATCAAGACTGTTTGATCCATGATTCAAGGTCAGAATCGACACTTCCACTTCCAGAGGGCACAGACATTGATTACTGGAGGAAGTTTTTTACAAACAAACCTTAGTAGATCAAGTCAATATCAACTTCAACCTTTTCACACACTAATGTCATTTTTTTAAGAATTAGAACCAAGTTGAAAAAAAATCTCCTTTCTATCTGGTTACAAGGGAATATTGTTGGGTGGGGTTTTTTATGTCTTTCCAAAATAAGCCCAGAAGTAGCATAGTGGCATTGCAGTCGTTGCTTTTCTTTATTCACTTTTACAGAAACCAGCTTTGTCCTATTTATATTTACCTAATTTTGGACAGTCACATACCTAAACTCTCTGCTTTAGACTCATCAACAGAGAAATCCAGGCAGAAAGAGAGTATGACTCAGCCCAGCTCAAATCAGAGTCATTCTCTACAACTACCTGCCTTCACTGACAGTACAAAGAGCATGATCTGCAGCTCCTCAGTGGAGCAAGAGGTCTGTTAGTTGTAAAGATTGGCAACTCAAAAGTAAAGATCAGATCATTCCTTTCTGCTGTCAAGAAAATATTTTTTAACTGGAAAGTGAAGCCCACATCTGGGATCCATACAGAATTGTCACAGAATGGTTTGGTTTGAAAATTCTATAGAGCAGACTTAGTTCAAAAGACTGCACCTGAGATGGAGTATGTGGGTAAGTCTCAAGAATCCTCTTTTAAAGCTGATTTCATTCTAGCCTCAACACCACAAGTGCAACTCTTTTATATACAGGCTACACTTTTGTCCCTCACAGTTTTCATATTTCTCTATTTTAACCTAAAATAAACTTTATTACCTTACAATTAAAATAAGGATATGGTTGTATTTGAAAAGGAAGTTGGGCAGTTGGAAGTATTTTATCTGGATCCATAATAATGCAGAAAGCCATGACAGCTTACGGGACTTCTGTTACGGCCAAATTCCCACCACCATGTGTCAAATACATTCTGTTTTTGTGCTGACACAGCACAGATTTCAGTCTCATCACCTGCTCAAGTTGCACGTGGGAGTAGCTGGCACACAAACATGCTTTTGTGTGGCTGTACTTATATCCAGACACAAGCTGGATGCCCGTCTGGTCATGCTCCAATTAATTCCTGGCTCAAACTAGAGCTCAAACTTATCTGTCCCAGGCAGGTGCAGTTAAAACTTGGCTTTTGTCATCTCTCAGCACCAGTAGTCATGGATTTACCAGACAGGATCATGGGGTTGTACTCCTCCTCCTTACCTGTTATATGACAGGGGAGGAACTATAATACATTATTAGCACTGTGTTTCTATCCAAACACTGATATTTGATGCTGAACTTGTTTCATGGTAATTAATCTGGGCATAGTGGTTATTAAACTCTTCAGAAAGTTGTGAGTTGTATTCATAACTCCTAAATGCTTCACAGATTCTTCAGCACAAGCATAATTTGATTACATATTTCTTCAATATGACTATTCTTCGAAAGGATTTCCATGAGAATGTCTAGACTCCCAACCAAAAATTTCCATTTTCTGCTGGACAGCAAAAAACAGTGACAATAGATTTAGAAGGCATCAATGATCAGCAAAAGAAAATATGTACAACCTCCTAATGTATCAGATGAAAACACTCTACAAGTCAATCGTCCCAGTTATTACCTAAATATTTATAAACAACCCATATACTTAAAGTCTCAGGATCAGTTCAGAGAGGGTTCAAAAAAAATGAATCAATTTAAACATAAATGACATTCAAAATAAATGTTTTGACTAGTGTAGTCAATGCAGAATTGATTAAACAGCTCAGTGTGTAGAGATTGCAGCTCACTAGGTCCAGCTTCTGAGAAAATGTTTCTCATGGTACTAAACCTTCTGTTACCCTGTTTTACACTGGAATGATGAAGCAGAGTTATTTTTCATTTACAGTTATGTATTAAAACAGGACCATAGCTTGAGCTGATGCTTCACATATGTGCTGTGCTCTGGAAATCAGCTCTCATACAGCTTTGTTTAAGGGGAATGTAGGCAAATAACATGACCCATTTCAAGATTTGGCCTGGAGAATATATATTTATAAAAAAAAAGAAATAAAAAGTTAAAATTATGTAAATCAAGATTTTAATCTCTGAGATAAAAATATAGAGTATCTACTTTTTTTTTAAAGGCCATAAATGTGCTAAATTTAAGCAGAACGAGACACTTTATGTAAATGTATACACTGCTATATCCTTAGAGAAGCATGATAGTAGGTGATTATAAGGTGGAAGAAGGGAACTGTTGGGAGAAAGGAAAGATTTTTTTTTTTCAAGAAAAGGATTGTCTGAACTCAGGAGGTTTATCTCTGCTGAGAAGGTGAACACAAAGCTAAAGTGAACTTTATAAACTAGAAATAGGTGTAAGGTTGAATTAAAAAAGAACACCTCAAATGCACAAAAGCAAGCTGAAATTTCAGATTGTGGCTGCAGCAGTTGCCAGGTACCAAATTTTGAACTACATTCTAGTCTGGGTACATGAAGAAGACGCAGAAAGCAAAATGTGAGCAATAAGAGATTTATGAATGCTGTAATTGGTCTGAAGAGAATGAGTTAATGGGTAGTGACCACTCTGGCTCACTGTAGAGCAAAGACAGGGCTAAAAGGGGTCTTTTGTGTGTGAAAATAGCCTATCAGGCATTTAGTAAGGGTTGGGTATAGATAGGGTGGGAAACAAGAGATGAAACACAATAGGTATGAACCAGGATGAGGGTATAGTCTCAAGACAGCAGTTGCTTCCTCTTCCTAGAATTATTTTTCTGTTTGAATGGATGGTAAAACAGCTTTTCAAACAGTGTAGTACTCAATGGTGAACACAAGTAAACAGCCCTGACTTTATGCTGAAATGTAGTGTATGGATTGCACCCACTTGTCACTTCTGAACCTCACTGTGACATAAAGTGGGCAAACTTGGACCTTTTCTGGTCATTGAACAGATATATATGTATCCACTATTTTTATCTATTTTTACATCACTAATTTTAAAGAAGGGTTTGAAGCAGGATAATGAAATTATTATTCTATTTCCTCCTATTGTCGATTCCAGGAAGCTCCTCTCAGGCATGAGTGGGCAGCTGGTCTGGTTTCTTCAGAAGAGGGTGGAAATGAATGACCAGTATGAACAAGCTCTTTGGAAAATGTGATTGCTTATTTTGCAGTTCTAAAAGTAAACACTTCTGAAAATCTATCGTGATTGTAAATGTCAAAATCTTGTTAATGAATACAAGTGTTTGTGGGGAGGAAAGAGGAATGTGAAAGGGTGTTTGCTATGCATATTCACAGGGCTGAATTTCAGCCTAAAGAGCAAATAACGATGGATCTACTAAGTTTGATTGTTATTACTATGTTCTGGTTCTTAATAGAGCAATATGCCTAGAAGAAATGGAAAAATAATTGGCTGTATTTGATTACTGTGTCATCAATCATTCATCCACCCATCCATCCATTCATGCATTTAATGAGAGCCGCTGAAATTTCCCTTGGAAGTAATAAACAAAAATACATCCTGCAATTATTTCGGGCATAGCAAGATGTCCACTTAATTTCACTGGGTACACTAAATCAACTCTGTGCTTCAATCAGTGCATTGCAAGAAGCTGGCTGGAAAGAACTTCATCTCTTATTAACTCACAGTGCAAATGAAGGTGGTGCTTTTATACTATGAATTGTCCTCTGCTGTTACACATCAAAGTCAGTGGGATAGTGGAAGAGATGATTCCTTTTAAAATACAATAGCTAGATTCCACTTGTCACATGCAAATAAAGTTTAGCAAGAGCTCTGACTTCCAATATTCTTTAATATGCTTTACGTTCTGAAAGAAAAACCTTCTGTTGCTGTTTCAGACAAAACTCATTCTTGAAGTTCCCTCCAAGAAATGGCACTGTTCAACAGGTCATAATTTCACTAGTTACAAATTAAATTAGCATAGTTAAATTTAATTTTTACTTGGATGGATGGCAGCACTGCACTATCAGAATCTGTTCTAAACATGGACCTTCCTCAACTTTTGTTACTTTCTTTTCAGTTTTGTTTCCTGAGTTGATAAAGGTAGTTTGGAATATTCTGGTGCAAGTTTCTGGTATTTTTTCCCCGGGTTTTTTTTTTTTTTTTTTTTTTTTTTTTTTTTTATTTTATTTTATTTTTATGTACATTCAGGTCTTAATGACATCAGGTTTCACGTTATGTTAATTCTTTTTGCTTTCATACTTTTCAGAATAGTAATGAGGAGCAGAGAGTCAGGTGGAGTGAGATAAACAGTTTCAACAAATAAGACATCTCAAGTTCTTGGAGAGTGATTGACAACGCATTTAATGAAAAAATATGTTACTTCTCTGGGTCCCATAATGATTAACTAGGATGTTCCACCTCAGGTTTAAACTCTAAAGCCCTGGTTCATCCCTGGTCACCTGACTGATAAGCCTGTGGTTGAGATCCATCTCTCCTTACTTAAAAAAAAAAAAATAGGCATATTCTTTGTGTACAATAGGGAGAGGTATAGGCAACTCATTTTAGCATTTATTTAACACAGGATGAACCACTTTCTGGAGATGTTTCTCTTCTTCATTGGCCTTAGAAGTGTTGGGAGATTTTCTACTCTGCATATCTCTGCAGGCCCCTGGATCCTATTTTTAAAGTCGTCCTGACACTCTCAGATGAGAATATCAGACCTGTTGAGTAGATCATCTATTATAGCCCTGTCTCCATTACCACTTCACAGGTGCTTGAGCTCCCAGCACTTCTTCAAGAGGATTTCTAGTATCTCCTTACTGCAGAAATACAAGGGCTTATTCCATAAAAGAACAAGAATTTCTGCTACAGATGAAATTCTGTCACTCAGTTCGAGAAGCTAACCTTGGAACCTAGAATCTTACCTCAAGTGTTTGTAAGGTGATAGATGAGGTCACACAAAAGGAGAAAAAGGCTCCTGATGGTTTTCTGGAAACACCCCCTCCCCATCCACCCCTGCACCTGGGGAGACATTCCCAGAAACTGATAAGAGGATTAAAGGAGGAAAGGAGTGATATGGAGAGAACATGGCTTTTCTCAAAACCATTCTGCCTGCCAGGAACTCAGGAAGTGAACCTTTGGGCCTCTGTCATCTGCCTGTTGCCCCAAAATTAATTCATTGACTAGAGCCACTCAAATTGCCTAAAGAAAAAAAAAAAAGGTATAAAAAGAGATTGGACCCAAGCAAAAACTGAGGAGAAATTCCATCAGTTGTCTGGAGGTCACTGACAGGTTACCTTTTTTCCCTCCACTCTCTTGGGACACCTTGGGGTGAGCAATCCCTTTATATATATATATATATATATAAGTTTTACTTTTGCTTCATAATACTTTCAAGCTTTTAGTTACTTGTAAGTTGCTTTTTCTTTAGAGTGTGTGCTTTGTAAGTGGCTTTTCTGTAGAGTTTTTGCTTAGGTTTTGTGGCTATTAATATTCTTTCTGAGTTGCTTTGTCTCAGACCGTGTGCTTATGCCTGGCCTTGTTGTTGTTGCTGCATGATTTCAGTATAATTTTTGCAGTTAGATGTTATCACCAATGACACAAACCCTATAAATTGTCACAAATTTTTATTAATAAATGTGTTATTTCGCGAACTGTTAGAATGAGTCTGTTTTTAGGTGCTGACAGTTCCGTTGACAGTGAAATAATAGAAGAAACTGGTTGAGGAGTTTCCCTATAGCTATTAACTATTGTCCCTATATGGCTGGTACCAAATGTCCTATCCATTTCAGTGGATCTGCTAAGTGAAGAGTCTCATCTAAGGAGACACTAACAGACTGTTTTGGACATTAAAAGGCTTTGATCTCCTGGGGGGGGGGGAGGGACATTAACAGTAAAAGAAAAAAAAAAAAAAAAATTAATACAAGCTGGACAGAAAGTTCTTTTCTGCCTCTTTTCACGTGACAGTGCTGAAACTCCTTGTGCTTTGGGGTCAGCTGAACTCCTCCCTAGGCTTCATTGCTGCATTGACTTGGTCTGCATTGACCAAGCACTTAGATACCTGGCTCCTGTGTAGAAAACTTCCTGTAAGTCTCTGGTGCTGAATCCACACTCCAAATAACTACTCACCAACTTAAATCAAAAGAAAGAATTGATAAAAAAATGCTGTTTGCTTGCCTTCTGTTTTGCTCTGCCATTACTGCCATATCAGTCACCACTTCATAACTAAATCTTGACAAAAGTCTTTTATATGGCATTTAGCTGACAGGACAAAACCACAATAAATATACATTACAAAATGTATGTTTATTAAAAAAGCAGGATGCTGACAATATTTATTATATATTAATGAACATTTGCATCAGTAAAAGACAAACTAGGTTTTGAACTCAATTTGGGACACTAAGAGTGCTTCAGCTTACCTGTCTAAAATATAAATAGGACAAGGGGTAATGGGTTTAAACTAAAAAAGGGTTGATTCAGACTAGATATAACAAGAAGTTTTTTACAATGAGGGTCTTTAAACACTGTCACAGGTTGCCCAGAGAAGTGGTAGATCCACATCCCTGGAAACATTCAAGGTGAAGCTGGACAGGACTCTGAGCAACCTGATCTAGTTGAAGATGTCCCTGCTCATTGCAGGGGTTGGACTAGATGACCTTTAAAGGTCCCTTCTAACCCAAACCATTCTGTGATTCCATGATTCTACATTTAAGTTTGAACTAGTCAGTTATACAGAGCAGGTACAGCTTCCATAAACCCTCTGTCATGTTTGTCAGCCCTTACTTTCAGCATATTTTAGATACACTTCATTTTGTCAGATGTCCATATTTCCATGTGTTTACAGAACTGAAAATTATTGATGATGGGAAAAACAAGATCACACACATAAAAAAAACCCAATCCATTTTTTTGTTCAAGCTCTGTGTATTTAACTGCAAGAGATGGAGTTTTGTTGCCTGACCTAATATGCAAATAATCCCTTGGACGATATAAAACCATTGGGATTTCTCCCAGTGTGAATAGTTATACAGAGCTTTCAAAAAGAGGTCCTGGTTATTAGATATGATCAAAAGTTGCATGAGCAACTCAGAAACGTTTTGTGTTACCTTTAGGGAAAGTGGTGAAAAAGTAGGTCAAAGAAGCCATGAGAGAGAGTCTGTTATCAACACAGACAAGCTTTGGAGCTTGTTACAAGGTAGGACACTTAAGTCTTTGAAGTGTTTGTAATTGTTTATGTTTTTCGGTTTTTAAATAGTCAGATGAAATGGACCTTATTTTCAGGAAGTATAAAACAGATCCCTTTGTTTTACATCAGCTTTGACCTCGAGGACAGTGAAAAGTGTGGGTGCAGTAGATTTATCTGTGGGTAGCAGAGTGGACTACTCAGTGACAGACAGGACTGACTGGCAGGGGGTTTGTTTCTCTTTCACTGACTTGCTGAGAGGGTGAGGTCCTGGGGCAGGCAAATGAGACAGCTGTGTGCTCCTGGAGGCAGATGGAAGAAAAGAATAAGGGTTTCCTGTGTGTTTTGCCTCTAAGAAAAAAAAAAAAGTCTTGTGACATTGTGACCAAGTGACATGCTGGCAGTTATGGCCCTTTCTGAAAGAACCAGTTACCCTTTGTCCCTCATCTGTAACATACCTGCCACATCCCTCACTTATCCCTCAGTACAAACCTAGGATAGATTCAGGCTGTTGTCTCTGTTAAAGCAAAATTTAGGCTGAGAAGGTCTGCATGACATTTAGTGCTCTGATTTAGTTGACAAGGTGGTGATCAAAGGCTGGACTCGATGGTCTTGGAGGTCTTTTCCAACTTGAATGGTTCTTTGTTTCTGTGATTAGTTTTACCTGGGCTGGAGTTGGGGTTGTGCTGTCTACAACGAGCCTTCTTCATGATTCTCAGCCTTTCTGCAAATCCAGCTATTTTTGATCAGCAGCTGAAACTCGTACCTGAGAGCCCAATTATAGTAACTTGGGGTTTGAGTTGGTCTTTCCACAGCTGTAACACAGGGAGAGTCATACTTACTAATTTTATAAAGTGCTTTGAAATCCACATTGAAGCCACAAATTTAGAGCTGAACCCCTAGCTGTGAATTTTCATGTATTCTAGTACAACACTTTCCCATGAAACTTTTCTACCTCAGTGAAAGTGCCTTTTTTTTTTTTTTTTCCCTGCTGGAAACTCTATTTTGACAGTTTTTCAGTGATTTCTCTTGCCTTGGGCTGGGCTCAAAAATATGCGACCAAGTAATACCAAGTTTTCAGGTCAATGTCAACATCACAGTGCTGTGCAGAAGTGACAAAGAAGCCAAATTTGCTGATGAAAGCTTGTGGTTAATGCATTAGCTGTATCTAGCACTGTCAATCAGTTGGACAGATAGATTGTACTCACTGACATTTCCAAAAGCTTATGAGAAACACTATCTTTAAAAACACTCTCCTCTACTTTTAAAAACAATCATGTGCTTAGTGGTGTATATATTGACAGTCCCCTTGATGTGGCTTTCCCAGTTCCAAAGAAAAGACAGGACAAGGTCCTCAACAACATGCTCATGGAATAAGGTGATACCAGACAAAGTTAGGCATGCCCAAAACCAAAAGATGGTGCAAATTTACAATGCCAATATTTAAGGACTTAATCAGTGGTCTTTAAAATATATTTGTAAATACTTGATTAGGATTTATACACTAGTTTTTCAACTAGTTGGATTTCTGAATAAGGAACTCCAACTTCTTTCTTTTCTTGGTTTTGTGTTTGTTTGTTTGTTTGTTTGTTTGTTTGTTTTAAAGAACCACCTGCCTTTTTATATTACAGGTCAGAACTAAAGGGTGACATCAAAACTCCTGCACAGTAGATGGACATTTACTCTGTTACTAACAGTTACATTAAAAGGTTTTAATTCCAAATATATTGTGTTCAATCAAGAAGTGCTGAAAGTCAAAGAAAATACTTTTCTGTGTAGCTGTTTCTAGAGAGACATTGCAGGTAGGACATCTGCTTACTATGATTGAGTGCCAGGGCTGATGGATTGTTTTAATGTAGTCCTTACTAACAACTTTGAGAGAATAGCAAGCTTTGCAATCTTCTAACAGCAAAAACCACTTTGAAAATTTAGCAGAATACTAAAGACAGCAAAAGTGTCATTTGAAATAAATGAGAAGCTCCTAATAAAAAAAAAAATAAAAAAGTAAAAATCAGACTTTTTTGTGTTTGTTTGAACTACTTCAATCTCCCAGGTAAGTTTAAAAACCAGTGAAGACTAGAAGAACACTTTTCAGGTTTGTCTTTCGTAGAAAAAGGAGAGCAGGGCAGAACCATAGACATAACCTGACATGGTATATATTCAGACAACCACTGGAATGTGTGATAAGGCTGAAAATTTTCAAAATAGTTTCTTGTACTTCAGAATCATTAGGAGGATTAGAAAAATACGGGTTTCCCTCCCCCTTTTTTCTTTTCTCTTCCCCTAACTATTTTGTCAGGAACAACAGCTCTAAATTCTGTTCTTCTCTGGTAGGAATTGCACAGCGTTCAGCCAAATTTAGCCTCTGTTTGCACAGCCTGAGTCTGCAGTCAGTTGACCTGCTTTTATTCAATATTCCCTCATTGCTGGGTGGTCCTTGGATTGTTTCAGCTCTGAGGTTCCGCAGCACAGTATCCATCCTTTCAGATCCTCCTGACCTGAAAGCTGAGGGGGTGCCCCAGTGCTCAGTCACCCTGCTGCTTTTTCTCTACTCAATCCCAGAAGCACATTCCGCTCTTTGCAGCTTTTTCTCCCAGTCCCAACTCTGGGAGAGGTGCTGGGGAAGTTTCCTTGTTAGAGGTTTCTATTAACCATCCTTCTTTCAGTGGTGATTTCCTTAGGAGTGCTCTGGAGATATCTGTCAGCAAATCAAACAACAAATTATATAATATCACACCAGCTATTTTTTGACAAAGGAGCCAGAATATTAAATAAGGAAGAGAAAGAATGGTTTAGGTTGGAAGACACCTTAAAGATCATCTACTTCCACCTCCCCCTGGCAGGGCAGGGACAGGGCCCATTAGAACAGGTTGCTCAAGGTTACATCCAACCTGGCCTTAAGACATCAAGGAATGGGAAGCCAGACCCATGTCTCTTCTGACTCAACTGCTATCTCTGCCTGATTCTGATCCTCACTTTCTGTGCAGAAATAAAAATCAGGATGGCTACAATCAGCTTCAAAGTTTCCTTAAATGCTCCGAGGAAGGAACCAAAATGATGCCTGCACACAAATAATTCTGAAATGAGGCTTAAATAGTTAAAATAGTTAAAAAGGCCATCTAAGAGTGATTAAACATGGGCACAGGGCTGAGCTTCACCTTAAGCAAGCTTTTTGTTTATTTGTTGTCTGCAATTCAATGAAATTTTAGAAAAATTGGAATAGTAGGATTTAAAAAATAGTTTTATAATGCCAGGAAAAGTGTAGGCAATGAAAGCTATCAGACTTTTCCTTTAGCTCATTTGGAAGAATTTATGCATGTTCTGAAATTACCCACATTTCAGCATGCAAGCAAATATAAATAGTGATAAAAAAGTCAAGCCAATATTAAATTGAATCTCCCATGTACATAAATAAACATTAAATTTCTACCACCGTGCCATCAGTCAGGTTGGTCTACAGATGTGGTATTTATGCCCAAAGGAATTACTACTGCTTCTCTGAGACTTTTCTTTATAAATTAGTCACAGGAGAGAGGCTGAAGAAAATTAAGCAAGAAAGTCATCAATACCTTGCATGTGATCTTGGAATAAATACATAAAATACTTATATTGATCTAGTTTCAAGTAAACATATTTCTTTGAAGCAGGATGCCTATGCAAATTCCCTGCAGGATCAAAATGACAGAGGTACTATTGAAGAAAACTTAACTGAACTATAGCTGGTTTAGAGTCTTAATTGTAAAATATCAGCTCCCCCATGCCAGGGTGGACCTCTGTTTTTGGCACCACTGCTTTGCTCCCCTCATGCTTAGGAACAACAGCTCCAAATACCACTGTCTCTATTTTAATGTTCTGGTTTGGTTTTGTTTTTATTTTGAAGGACAGTTCATAACTTCTAATAGAAACATTTCTTGGACTCTTTTCATAATGATATAGACACGGGATTAATAAAAAATACTTTGCAGTCAAATCCACATCAAGGGGGCAAGATCTGCATCTCATGGTTCAAAGATGGTCTACAAAAAAATTAAATTAGGTCTGGGATGAAGTGCAGTATTTAAAACATACTATTACATCCTCCACTCCTATTCTGTCCCCATTTTTTGAAGTTCTCTGCCAATATGCTAATAATACATTATTTCTTTTCATGTAAAGTGGTCAATTTTCTCTGTAATGAGTGGAAATATGATTCCTTTAATATAAATTAGAGAAATATAGTAATATGGACACGTGAAGGTTCTATTAGTTATAACTGTTTTCCTGCTCTGTTGGCAGGCAACATTATCCCCTGCTCTCAAATGAATATGTACAGTGTGCACAAATTGGAAAAAAAAAAAAAAAACAAACAGAAAAAAAGATTTTTTTTTTTTGCTCTCTAAACCTTTTCAGTCCTAACAATCTCGGGAAACATTCACTGCATTTTTAGACAATCTTAGAACTGCATGTGGTGGAAATAAATTAGTACAAAATACCTTTTCAGGAATCATCTGATGGATGTGAAGAAAAACAAACCCGAGACAAAGGTAGAAAGCTAAATAAGGATGGGAGTATTAATCATTCAACAGCTCAAGGATAGATATCTGTGCAGAGACACAACTTCTTAGCTGGTATAAATCAACAGAGACCTGTCAGAGCTGTGTTGATTTATGTCAGCTGGGGATCCAGCTTCATGTTGCTCCTAAAGCAGGAGACAAGATGTCTGTTCAAGTCTGCTCATGTCAGTAATGGAGGAATTTTAAAGAACAAGAGGACAATCAAGCACCAATTCCCATTTATGCTCAATAGCAATTTAATATCCAATCCCTGTTAATGGCTCTGAGAAATCTATTTGTAAAGCTACTACTTTATAATACCACATTGTTTATATTCCTAAGGATGGATATCTTTCCTGGAATGCTTGTCCAGTTAAACAAACACCAGATTTTTGTTGGGAAAATTAATTTCTAATGACATGTGTAGTAAACCACTGCCTTTTTTAGTTTGACCTATGATACATAAAGTAAGAAAGTTCATGTTTTGTTTGGAAAGTGGCAGCAGGTTTAGTAACAGAACTGTAAGAACATTGATGGGAGTGAGAAGTTCATCATCATCTTAATTTGATGCAACACAGGAAGCCTGTGGTGTAATACATTGTGCCTGTTAATTAGTTTTCTACATAAGCAACAAGGTAGGATGAAAACATTGGCCAAGAAAACAAAGCCATTTTACATTATTAAAAAAAAAAAGTATGATAATATGAATTAGAAAAACATTGCTGAGAAAATAGCTATTTTTTCCATTATTTATATGTTCAATTGTTTTCTATTAATAGCCAATAAGTAACCCTATATTTGAACCCTGATGATAAATGAGTAATCTGAGCTTTAAGGCACAGAGGCAAACAGAGTGCTGGAAGAAGAAGTCCCTCTCAAAGATTTGCCCAGTGCTCAGAAGAACACATTTCCACCAGGCACTTGGGTGGCCTTTTGTTTGGATTGTAACCCTTTCAATGGGAATATAACCTGTCATCCTCAAATGATTACAGATTGGGAACAAATCCAAGGAAGTCAAGCAAGACCGTTGCAAAGGAAACAGCAAAATCTTAGCTTAGAAAATTTTGGTAGTCTTGGCTGACAGGGAGGAGTAGGAACAGAGAATGTGAAGCAAACCAAGTTGATCATGTCTCCAGAAATTACCTGTGAGACAACAGACATGACTCGGTAAAATAGAAGTTGTGGTGAAGGGCAATGCCAGGAGGAAGAGCTCTAGGTCTCTAATTCAGCTTTCCTTTCAGTTGGGACTAACATCAAAGCTAGGGAATATTTATGAGGACCTTGTTCTGTCAATATCTTAAAACCTCCAAGGACGGAAATGGGCTCCCCTCTCCAGGCACATTGCCAGAACTTTCCTTTTTGCAACTTGCACCCAATTACCTTCTTTCACAACCCAAGAAGAGCCTGCCTTTGTTATCACAAGGGCAGTATTGGCTCAGATATGACCTGCTGTCCACCCTGACCTTAAGGTGTTTTCTTCAGAGCTGTGGTACTGGTTGTTCCCCAGCATGTACTGTCTCACAGGATTTCACTATTTCAGGTGTGGGATTCACATTTGTCTTATTTATATACTTATAAATTTATTTATTTATTTAAAATGGGAAAGGATAAGTTATTTATTCCACAATTCCTTTAATATATGTAACTTGTTAAATTCCAGACACACTGTCCAACAGGACTTCATAACAGAGTAATGGAATAGTTCAGGATACCAAGCCGAATTGTTATTGGTGTATGAATGTCAAGGGATTAGAGCACAGACTTGAATTTTCATCTTTAGTTGGCTGGCACTGCAATTGTAAGCAATATTTCAGTAGCAGAGTTCCAGGTTACAAGACTTTCTGGCACAGAAAAGTTCTGTTTGTCCAGCTGCTGGAGCAGTGTGACTTCAAGAGTACTGTAGCAATGCAAGTAAATATATTGTTGTTCTTCTTGTTGATGATATTGGTGGAGTATCATAAAGAGAAGGAAAAATCTGCTAGCACTTATTCCATCTGTTAAAAGCTATTTGTTTTGTCATAACTCAGATCAAAATGGCGAGTTACCAAAACAAGGAGTAATTTCCTTTGTGTCTGGTATGAAATGTTCCACAAGTACTTAAAAACAATACCTCTTAGTAATAAAAAAGGAATCCAAAAAAGGAACTCCCACCATCTTGGTGATTCCTTTTCCCACTCTCTTATTTTTCCACAAAGTCAGCGTAAAAATTCAAATGTAATTTTCACTGTATTTTTGGTTCTTGTGCTATTTGGAATATGATGTCAATGCCTCCACTTACTCCAGTGCTATGAAAAATTTTCATTTTTACAGTGTTTCTTATTACTCAGCAGAATTTCTCACTATTTGTATGTTAGTAGAAATATATTGAAGTAACCAATCCTAAGCTCAATATATATGATGATTTAAATCCACTGAATTTAATTCAATAGCAAATTACTTAATCTAATTCAACAGTAAAAATCCAAACTTTAAGTAGATTTTCTTATACAAATCTCCTTCTACATTTTTTGACTTTTTCTTTCATAGCTCTGTGGACCTTGTGTCTTGCTTTTTCCAAACTTAAATTTATGATATTGTTTTAAGCTATAGACCAATGTTTAATACTTTCTAAATATCCACCATAGAATTTGATTTTCTTTATTCTCTAAGCAAATTTTGAAATTGTTATTGTTAATGATATTTTGCACATCTGCATTTGCTGGTTTTATTCTGGTTCATTCCCTTTCCCTTCCTTCTGGCTCCGGAGACTGAAAAGCTCTGGGGATTTTCACGAATTTGCTGTTGTTGTTTGTAAAATATTTCTGTACTACTTAAATGCAAATAAATCAGCTGTGTCAAATGAATAAAAGCTATGAAATGTCCAGATGGAGCTTTCTAACCATCAGAAAGGTAATCAACATTTTGCTTAGCAACCACGCTTTAATTATACCAGTTAATCCTGGAGGTGGAAACAGAAGAGGAAAATCTGATGCTTAACTAAAATTGACTGACTCCATAAAATGTCCTTGAACAAAAGGAGGGAAATAACCTGGCCTTTGGAAACTAGTACACAGAGTATAGTTAAAATTATTTCATCATCTTGAAGGTGTTTGTTCACTTTGAAGTATGTTGTCAGCAAGGTGTTACAATCTCCCAATACTTTCAACAGTCATCTTTTGAAAGGAGAAAATTTTTGGGGAGGGAATAATAAGGTTGCTGCTTCTTCAGGTGAAGGAAAAGCATGATTTACAATAGAAATGCAAAACAACATTATGAGTCAAACATCAAGTTGTTAACCAACCGTTCTTTCTATTGATTTTTCTAAAAATGTAGACTGACCTGGTGATAACCGTGACTACCAAAAAAAAAAAATCAAAAATAATCAGGTCAAATATAAACCACTGGAGTCATCTATTATCCTGCTGCAGTTTGTGGGAAGAGGCCCCTTCAGAGAAAAAGTCATCTCATCCCCAGCAGACGTTTAACATTGGTCACCTGAGTCATCTTTCCATGTACCTTCTTTATATACAAACGATGGAAGGATAGAGGAGATGCACCTCATAAAAGTGCATATCTACCTTGGCACTAAAATAGTATGCTCTATCACAACCTGAAATATTCTAGATGAATGTCTACTTAATCTCTATTTTCGTTCCACTAACTTTGACTGTTGAACTTTGACTGTTCAGCTCAAATGTGGCTACCTCAGGGTGGGTGATATTTTTCACCACCCTTGTGTTTTAGATATAATCAAATCAATTGCTGGTTTGATTAGACTGGCTTAGAGCTTCTAAAAGAAAAAAGAAAATAACCAATTTTATTGGAGCCCCTGGCACTCATATGAGGACTCACATAAGCATCATAAAAAAGAATTAAAAATAAACTTAGGACATTAAATCATCTTATAAAATTGATACCCAAGGATTTGAAGGAATGAAAACCAAGAGAAACTTCTATCATCATGTATAGTGACATGGTAATGGGATTCTTTTCTGTGTTTTCTGTTGTTTCCATGAAATACACACACACACACACACACAAATTCTTCAAATATTTGAATTATGAAATCTCAAAAATCTTCTAGTGACACTGAGGCTTCTTTTACAGCCAAAAAGCCCCAAACCAAACCTAACAAAAAAAACAACAACCCCCCCATTATAGTGGCAAAGCTCAAAGTTAACAGAAGCATTCAATTTGAAATAAGTAATATCTGTGACAACTTGTTGTTGTTACTGAATTGCTGAAAAGAGCTGGGAAAGATACCTCTGGAAGCAGTGAAGAAGTATTACACTAGTCTGGAATTTGTTAAAATCAGTTTCAGCACCTTACTCTGGAGACACTTTTATAAAGGATGATGAAAGTGGTGCAGTTTCCAGTATTTGGGACTTCCTTGTGATCACCCTGTATTCAAATCCACACTCTCTATGTGCACAATGTGGATGTTGAGAGAGTCCTCGTCCCTGAGGGGCCAGAGGGAGAAAAGTCAAACAGATTGATTTCTACTGACATTATGCTGAGCATCCAGAAGTTAACAGAACTTGCCAGTTTAATTTTCGAAAAGCTGATTCCTATGCATTTGATTGAAAGAACCTGTATTATACCAAGATCATCTTCAACTGCACCATCTGGTAGCAGCTCATCATCTTACAGGAGCTAAGTGTGATAAAAGCTGATTTGACAATTAATGCAGATGTCTCTTTAGGGGATTTGTTGTATATCTCTCTTCAGTGCTATCCACCAGCTAGATTATGATGAAAAAGTCTCTTTTTTTGCCGGATTTTTATCCTGTTCTTATGGAGCTTGAACCAGGACCTGCACAAATGATCTGCATGTTAGCAGTGAAGTTATGTTTGGAGTGATCATAAACTCTCCTCTTCGGTCTAAGAAAAATAATCATAAATTTTCCATCCCTTGCTGAAATTTAGCAGTCTGCCAGGTGGCAAGCACCATTTCAGAGACATATGCTTGAAAGGCAAAATGTCTATCCAGTCATCCTGAGACAATTGCCCTCACAAATGTGATTCCAGTGATAGTTTTACTGGATTTGGAGCCGTACAGCAAAATTAAACTTATGGTCCCAGAGGCTTTTAAAAACCACTTGGTCTGATGATGGAATCACTCTGTGCCAGCAAATGCTTTATTTTTCTATTTTTTTTATTCTCATCTACAGTGACCCCAAAGTAGATGGGGCATTGTTCCTTCTGTTTTAAAGATGCAATTGGTAGCATAGTGAGCAAAGATGCAGACATCTGGACTAGCTCTGAGCAAAAATTCTTGATGTCTTTTCTAACACTCTGCTTATCCTTCACATTTGCTGGAGGGTAAAAAGTAAGAAAAAAGCAAACCGAAGAAAGAAATACCCGCTGTGCACAAACACTCACAAAATCTTGCATCAACAGGACATACTGTTGGCCTTTATAGGCTGGAGTCAAGGCAGTGAAAAAGGTCTCCTGGATTAAACTGTGGTTATATTTAAACACAATGCTCTGTTCCAAGATTCTTTCATAACACCCAGAGGATGACCTGGATAGACTTAAGAAACACATGTGGCTGGTAACAGAGGCCATGTCTTGCTTCATGTTCCTCAGTCAATGGGTGGCCCCTACATAACTTCAGCTCCCCACATTTTTTGCAGTACACAAAGATGTTTGTTGATCTTATTTGTGCTAGTATGTCCAAGCCTGTCACCCACTCTGCTTTTCAGATGAAGCTTATATAGTTTTCTAGTACTATATAGGGGTACATGGATGCTCTTTGCTCTGGCCAATTGCTTCAGTAGATCACTGGTTTCAGGAAAGGTAGCAAGAAATTAAAAAAATGCTTTTACATAAAACAGCCAGAATCACTTGAAAACGATTGGTTTTACTGTCAGACATGGAATCAATGCATCATAGAATCATTTAGGTTGGAATAGAACTTTGAAGGCATCAAGTCTAACTGTTAACCCATCACTACCACTAAACCACGTCCCTAAGCACCACATCTACGCTTCTTTTAAATACCTCCAGGGATGGTGACTCAAACCCCATGTCACATTGTCTTCTTTTCATGGCAGACATCACTCCTTACAGCCAAAACCAGACCACTTCTTCCACAGTGGTTTTTTTTTAGTAGCAAAATTTATTGACTATGGCTTTAAAAGTAAAAAGAGATAAAAAAAGCCTGAGCAGGTGTCCGTGACTCCAACAGGTATTCCCAGCAGAGGTACTTCATATTTTTAATGCTCCCATCTGTGTGGTCTTACCTCAGGTGATTAGAGACTCTAAAAGATGTGACATTTGCAGCTCACTGGTATTATATACTGGCCAGCACTATATCAATCACAGCTGCCAGATGCAAATGCAGCCTGTCACCAAAAGACATCCCTTTTCCCAAAGCAGTTTTATGTCAAGAGGAGAGCAACGTGCTCCTGCCTCAGCTAACACAGACCAGCTCTAGTGAAGTTCATGGAATTATAGAAAAGTTAAACTAGGTTACATTGACCTATATATGGTAAAACCTTCTTTCATCTATTCCTTTGTAAACTCAGCAAGACTGCAGTGATGTCAGTGATGCTCCTGCAGTGTCCTACTGCTGCCCCAGGGGTGTGTGTGCAAATTTGGCCACATGTGTTACTACTGGAACTAACTGGAAATTTTTACATGGACTGGTATTACAATTGGGAAGCATTGGTTATGGGAATGTAATATGGGAGTGCAATAATTTAAATATCATCTACAGGGCAATTCCCTAGAATAGCACCTGAAAGATTTAAGAAGCCTCCCAGCTCATTTTAACCCTTGGATATCTATTTTCTAAAAGTTTAGACACCTGGGACAGCTGGGTAACTATCCTGGAAATTTTACTAGTCTTGCCTCCTAGATTCTTGCATCTTTGGACTGTGCCCTGACTGAATTGGGAATCCCAAATTTCTTTGTTTTTACACTAGAACTATTAAGACACTAGATGTATAAAGCTGGGAAATTCAGGTGTCTGAATTCATGGTGGATGAATATTAACACTAATGCTAAATGGAATGCTAAATATTACATCAGACTCAGAACAGTTTCATTGGGTTTAGTCCTACTTCAGTGTTTTATCAAACATGGCCACAGTTAGTCCCACTAACTTCTGTTGGGTTCTTTACTTCACTTTACGGGACACCACTCCAGAGAAACATGGTGCTTGCTCACCACCTGCATGCATTTCTCATAGAGCTTTGAAGCTTTCTAGTCCTGCAGCTTTGAAATATTTATGGATGCTTGTAATGACTGAAATGCCTTCCTGGGAAACGTTCAAGCTGTTGTTTTAAAAATGCATGAGTATGACTTGCTTTGACAGGTATTTCTGAATTTAGATGCAAAATATCTCTTCTGTTCACTACTCACTCACTCAGCCTTTGGGCTGGGGGGGAGGGACAAGAAGAGAGCAAGTCCAGGCATTACATTTCTCAGTTTAAGACCACTAACACTGGAGGGGTGATTATGGCTTTTTTTTTTTCTTAGCAGTAAAAAAGAGATTTGCTGACAAATGATTTGTTGAAAAAGACTATAATATTTGCAATTTTTTTCCTTTTTTTTTTTTTTTTTTTGTTTGCTGTTACGTTTTGCAGTTTATGAACAACCAGATGATCTTTAAGGTCCCTTCCAACCCATACCATTCTGTGATTCCATGATTCTATAGAATTCTCTTCTGCCTTTGGAGACAGAAGTGATTATCCTTTTTTTCAGCCCTGTCTTTTATGTGTACATCCATCTGAAATACTCTGACATTTGAAACTCTACAGAGGAGGACGGTGGGAAAAGAGAAAGGTTAAATAATTATTGATTGCCTATTCTCAAATAAGTGGCAATCTTTCTAGTTTTGCATCTTAGTTTCAGTTAAGTTACAGGTTATCCATATAAAATATATAAAATAATAAGAATAACAATAGAAATTATAGCAGTTTTCTGAAAATAATAATTATTATGACAGTATCAGTAACATCACCTATTTAGCAGCTTTACTGATTACAGTATTTTATAAAAAGGTTACTATTATTATCCCTGTGACTTTTTTAATGGATGGTAAAACCTGGGAGTAAAGACAAAATTAATTTGCTCAAGATCACTCCACAGGGCAACAGAAAAGCTATGAATTGAAATCAGGCTTTTGGAGTCCCAAGCCAACTCTTCAACTTATGGCAACAATGCTCCTTGCAAAGGACAGCAGGCACTCAGGAGAACAAAACACCACAGCATTAAATGAAAAGCACCACATTAAAGATTTTTGCTTTGCACATTTTATAGTCCATTCCCTTTTATATATTAAAAAAAAATACACATTTACTTGCAAGACACAAAGGAGAAAGAGGTGATGCCTAGTGGCTGTTGTTATTAATAAACTTTCTGGAAAGGTTTTTTATTTCTTAATAAAATGTATAGGGATATTCTTGCAGGCAGCACATGTAAGAAGGAATAGAGTATAGTTGCTATTGATGTTAGTGTGTTCAGGTGAAGAGATGTAGGCAATACATGCATAGATTGGCTAGTAGGCCTAAACACTGATTTCTTGCCCACCTTTTTCACAAAATATAGAATCACAGACTCAGAGAATGGTTTGGGTTGGAAGGGACGTTAAAGATCATTTTAGTTCCAACTCCCCTGCCATTGTCAGGAACACCTTCCACTAAACCAGGTTGCTCAGCACTGCCTGAGGCAAAATCTGAGGTTCTCATATTCTGACAGGATCTGGAATAGTCAGGTCTCACCTAACACCCCAAACTGTCCATCAGCAGTCAGCAGTAAAGGATCAGCAGTTGTCACTCATCATTATTTGAGTTTCTGAAGGTATTTCCCATCCTAGCTTTGCTCATGGACTTTCTCAGTATCACTTTGAGCCAGTGTGATCTGAAAAAAAAACAAACAAAAACCCAAACCAGGAGAGTTAACACGGTTGGAGAATCTACTTTTGTTGATGGCCTTAGAAGTTAAGTAAACACTAATTTATGTGCAATGTTCTTTGTCCAAAGGCAATCCTACTGCCAATTATTAACATTACTTTTGATTAGTTCAGCAAATCTCAAAGGGTCCATGCTGCATTAATAATGAACTGTAGGCATTAACAGGATGTGTGAAGAACTTACTCTACTGAATGTGGGTATTCCCACTGAGAATATTTGCAGAAATGCAATAAAAATAAGGAAGCTATTAAAAACTCTGGATTTGCAATGACTTGGAGAATTTGGGGCACTTAAATATTCAATAAAGGACTTAGGATCACTTTAATACAGAAGGGTGGCAGCTCTGTTCAGCTGTTAATTGCCTCCTCATTGTGGAAAATGTGCATAGATGGGTTGCACAAATAATTGAACTGTGTAGTCAAACAGTGAGAAAGAGGTAGATGAAGCTGAAAAGCCTAAATGTATGTGTGAGTTACAGGAAATATTCCATCCAATTGAAGATGACTATTTAAATAGCAAAATAATAAAAAGATGGCATTGAAAAGCAGCTCCTTCAATGTTAAGGTAATTAGGAAAATGAATAAGGTAACCATCATTTCTTTTGGATACTCACCTTAAGAATTCAACAACTATCTGCTTTCTTAGGCTATGAGAATCCTGGGTTCAATTCCCAATTATTTATGGCAGAGCTCCTGTATTTTAGATGAAATTATAGAGTTTTATGGTTCTCTCAATTTCTTCTATGTACTATTTTATGGTGTATAGCTAAACACTCAAGGAGGCCACAGCCTGTATTTTTTACCTACTCAGTGAATATATGAAGAATATCAGATGAATGGGATTTATCAAGAAAGATAAACATTCTTCTCATTAAACACTTTTAAAAGGTAGTTCATTTAGTTTAGAACTCATTGTCCCCTTTGTAATTTTCAAGTTCATAAAAAAAAAGAGGTATCATCAAATAACTGAAAATTATTCTCTCTTTTTTCTTTTTTTTTTCCTTTTTTGTTTTTTTTTTTTGTTTGTTTAATGTTTTCTGCCATGAAGAATCAGACTTTTTAATTAAGACTTGAAAATACTTACATTCCAAATTCTTTCCTTGCAAATTTCTTTTTATCAAAATAATGTTCTTATTTGTTTCTGTTTCTGAATGAACTTAATAAGAAGGTTTTAAGAGAAGAGTTAAAAGTGTAGGCAGAAATGAAAAATTTGAATGTTTTCACTTAGCCAAAAAATAAATGAAATTTCCTATGCAAAACGATTGCACTAGCCCTTCAGCAGTTTGAAGAATGATTGCTGGGAAAAGGAGCAATTATACAAAAAGATTAGGCCTCATTTTCCACTTTATAATAAGCAGCATAATTTAACCAAACCCACTGGTTTTCTACTCATTCATTTTGGGATTAAATTAGGTTCTTCATTTCACCAATATCTATCTGAATTAAATAAAAATGTTTGGACTCCCCTATATGCTAAATTTGCTGTCACATGAACTACTGCAGAGATACAGACACCAGTCAAGGACTGAGAAATGAGATAATTCTTTTTAAGGTGAAGAAGCTGATTGCTTTCTCACTGTTTAATTCTTGTAAGTTCCAAAATTTAAAATATAACAGTACAGTAACAGTTTATTACATGTGTGGATCTTGTGTTGCTTACCATGCTGAAACAACCATTCTACCAATAATATACTGAATATTTTAATGATTATATACAGAAAAAATATTTTAAAAGCTATGAAAGATGGTGTAACCAGCCTTAATATAAGAATCTTGCTAGAAAAGGAACTCATAACATTTATGGCCATTACTTAGAGTAGAAATACATACCACATATTGCCTTTAATCATTAAATCTACTTGGATGTCATAGAAATGGATGGATGAAGGAATGAATCAATGAGGGTACAAAATATCCATTATAATAAGACTGCTATACACAGAATACAGTATACTTATTTAATCCAAACATGTATACGCTTTAGAAGTTCATTTTATGGTACATTATAATAAAGTAATGGCTGTGTGGTGCAATATAATAAAACAATGACAATAAATCCATGGTTGCATTTTTTCTGATCAGTATTATTTGTCATTCTCTGTGATCACTCTCAGACTGTATTAATCTCATTGTCTCTACTACAAATAAATAACAAATTTTTTTTCAGAGTTTTATATGTTTATTCTTTAAACAAGTCAGTGCAGACTCTGTGCTCTTTATAAAATAAAGCATATATGCATAGTGTCCCTCAATTGGAAAACAGATTAAATCTGTAAGGAATAGATCAGTCTTTCAACAGCATTTAGCTTTGGTGTAACCTACCTTTTGGTCTTGCAAAAGGTAGTTTTCTCAACAAAACTGGACCCTAAACCTCTAATCTTATTTTCCAATAAAAGTTTTAAATCAAAATTTTTCACTGCCACTCATAAGCCTGTCAGAGAGATTTTCAAATCAGTTGAAGAAAATAAGAGCTTAAAGTAATACAAACTCCTACATTTCCTGGTAGGGCACAGACTCCTAGGAAGTTTGTCATAGCAAATTCCACGGCGTGATTCCTACCCTGGCAGTGTTTTATTAAGTTGTAAAGGCAGAATTAGGGATTTTTATATATTGGGATTTTCAAAAGCTTTCAATTCCCAGGTTTCAATTAAATTGTCCAACGTTTTTAAACGCCTAAATATCTTTGAATATCTGCCTCAAAACCCCTGGTCTCTGTGCCCACTGCATACAATCCCCTTAATTATAAGAGCTGAGCACTTCACAGTTCTTAATGAATTTTATTCCTGTGAGACTGGGAAATGCTCTCACAGCTTTGATAGCCTGAGAATGGCATATGTAATAGATTTAGGGGCTTTCCCAGAGTCATACAGAGAGTCTGGGATGAAGCCAAGAAGTGAACTCAGTGCTCCTCAAATTCAATCCATTTCTCTATCTGGTCACCCCTTTCTTTTCCTATAAGAGCCAGAGGGGGAGCAGATACAATGATGGCTTAAATACACTTTTATCTCATTTTTGCTATTGTCTGACTCTTTCCCTAATTATTTAACTCCTTGTACTAATATGCAACACATTTTCTTGAACGTGACATGATCCACTAGAATCTCACTTCCCTGCAACTTCATTACTTGGAAATTTTAATTGTAATGCTTCATTTGCCTTTGATGTTACTTCATAAGTGACAATTTTGAGACTCTACAGAGAGTAGCCTAATGTTTCTGTGTCCCTAATGTGTGACACGACAATACCACTCTAAACTATTAGAGCTGCTGCCCATGGGGTTTTGTTCACAGTGCTCTACAGTGAAAGGTGAGGGCTAAGTAAACAAATATCCCTCTGGACTGGGATTCAGGCATTGAATTGGCACTCACTGCAGGAAAATAAGTTCAAGTGAGGCAAGATGAGATCGAGAAAATGGGAAAAAATAGAAAGGAACTGAAATAAAAAATGAGGGTCTTGTTCTTTGGGAAATTTCAATGCCACAGGTTTCCATTCTTAGCACTTCGTTTTCAGAATGAGTCAAGGAGTGTGTGGGGAGATTCATCATGGTGGGGAAAGCTGCACCAAGTTTAAAAGCATATGGAAGCATTCTGATTGTCATCATTTGAATCACAGGAATGTACAGTAATCAGATTTAATATGAAAAAACCCAGAATTTTTAAAACAACTTGAGTTCTTCACATAAAAAAAAAAAAAAAAAAACCAACCAACAAACCTTTTAAAGCCCTTACATGTTTTATGATTATTATGATGCCTCTTGTGGCTTCAAGCACATACAGTATCTTGCAGAAACCTCATCACCCATCCCAAACATCATTAATTTAAGAAAGACACTTAGGCTTGTTTTGGCAGCTCTCCACTCCTGCTGCTTCTCCTTCAGTTGAAGTCATATTGAGGTTTGGGACACCTCACTTGCAGGGATATAGTTAGAGAGAATTGTGACCTCAAGAGAGGGAGAAGCAACAGAATAACTGAGATGTTCAAGACTGAGTCTCATGTTTGTGCAGAAACATTTGAGAGAACAAATTTAGAGATCAGGGGGAAAAAAGATAAAAAAAGGCAGACAGTACTAAATGTCTGGAACTTTCTTTGATGGATTGTTTTCAATTTTTTCAGGAAGCATCTGGGACTGAGACTTCAAATGCAGTGACATTTTACTTGCCAAAATACAGCTTAGAAAAAATTAAAATGGGATCACAGCACATAAGTCTGAATTAATCTTTCTCTCCTCTTTATCTCCCTTTAACTTTCATATATGACCTACATCACAATAAAGTCTGAGAGTCTCTGCAAACCTACAGTGATGTAAACTGATATAGTTCTTCAGTCAAGCTTCATTAATTTGTAGTGATGGTGATATGACCCTACTAATGTAATTGGGATTACTTTTGATGCCTACTACGAATTCAGAGAATGGCTTTGAAAGACATGACTGATTATGCTACATTTGCTTCTTTCAAAGCAAGTAGATATTTCTTTCTGGAACTTTTAATCCCCTATGACATTTCAAGTGTAACTAGCATAGTCACAATCATCATTAAACCCAAAGGATCAAGGAACGAGAAAGAGTAATTACATTATCAGATTAGAGGAAAAACCGCCACAGTCTTAAAGGGATGACAGAGGTTTAATTGCTATGTGAAGAATGTTCTATTTTTACAGAAAAGAAAGGAGTCTGAACACCTACTTAAGTGTAACCTTCATGGTGTGCTCTGTGGGAGGAGAACACGTGAGACAGCATAACACACTCTGGGTTTCTGAGCAGAGAATGAAAACCTGAATTTCGGTGGTCTGAGGATGAGGGAGTGCACGTGCAAGGTCCCTACCTCTGCTGCATAAAGCTAGAAATGGCTCTGTCCACATGAAGGTTATAGATAGAAAGTGGAACCCTCTCAGCCAGAAATCTACAGGTTTATTAATTCCTTGAAGCTATGAGGAAGAAATTATCTGGAATAAATTCTACAGGTTCTAATGGCAATTTCTACAGATTGTTACTATTATTTGAAGACCCCAATCAGTGTTCTGCAGCACTCACCACACATTTCATGGTCCACAGACTATGTATGCACTAATCAGTGAAGGAAGGCCTTGTAACTCTCTTGCAGTCACTGACAAGTGCTCAGCCCTTGTCATTCATCACTGGTGTGGTTTTAGTGCTGCTGGTGTAACCCCACAATTCCCTGGCACATCTCAGAGGATAGAACCAACCAGGAGATGCTCCCACAAGACAGCTTTTCCATCACCACCCTGTTTTTGGGGAAATAAGCAAGTGTAGCTGTTAAGAAAGAAGTGGTGCTTTTCCAAGTACACCTCAGGGAGAAAAATATACCCTTATCAGTTTCTCAAACATAATCAGGCATCCTGTCAGGCACAGACTTTTAAGCGTCCTCTCCATCCTTTCTCCCTTGGATAGATTTGTTATCTTCCGAGCTATTTATTGGCATATCAACATGGATCTATTGCACTCCTAACTCTTATTTAGAAGCAGAACTTATTAACTGGGGCTTGGTGCTCTGTTTGCTGAGTTTCTGACTATTTTCTAGTACAGATGTGTAGAAATGCAGCTCTCTACAGGTGACTTTCATGACACAACCAAAAATGTACTTTCCAAATATCATTTGTCACTTTTCTTTGTAAGTTCAAGATGTCAGTGAATTTGATGTTTAATTCAAGAAATTAGAAGTTGAATTTCAGTACCATCAGTTTATTCCACTAAAAGCAATAATAAAAACTACAAATCTGATCAGTTGCAATGACTTCTCGCTTTATTTTGCCAACACATATCCAAATCTGTCATGCTGTCATCTCAACCAGAGGGATATTTTCTTTTAGGTTCTCTGCTGTCACTATGTTCTTTTTTCTTTAACTGTTGTCTTGCTGCTTTCCTGAGGAAGTGAACAGGATGGGATATGACACACATTAGAAAACTGAAAATGGGAGCACATGGAAAGAGTACTGATTATTTATCTCAGAGTGGACTTCTCCCTGCCCGTCCCTGAAAACCCAGCAGATAAGTTCAGGTATTTAGACATTACTTTTTATCAATGTAATTCAAAGTATTTCACTACCTTTGTTTTTCCTAACTTAATGTGGGATACAAAAATATGATTCATGTGTGTAGTTCATAACGTTTAGTTCCTGTTTTCCCGGTTTGATGCATTTATGAGTTGGTCCTGATAAGATATTAACTTCATGAATATGTAGTCTGCTTCAAGTACATCCAATGGACTTTAATTGCTGATCTTCTCATGGCAGAAAAAAATCTCAATGTTTTTAAAAATTTAAAGTGCTTAATTGAATATAATATATTACCTATTGAGTTACACTACATTTGGGATTCTGTTTCAATTAAATCCAGAAATCTTTATTTTTTATAGCTTTTCAGGCCTCATGGTGGACTTTTAAAATCTTAATTAATTCTCAGAGTCTTTAAATACGACCATTAAAGTAACTGCTGTTCTTTCTCCTTCACAAACTTTGGAAAGTTGAATATAAAGAGGAGAGTGAAGAACATTTAACCAAGAGCAAAATCTGAGGAGCTGTGTTTCAGAGTAGGTGCAAACAAATATTTCTACTCATAGCTCGTGTACTTAAAATTTCAGACTTATCCTTTATGTCAGGAATCAGAAAATAGCTGATGTGCTTTAATTGAAATAACTCATTTAGCAAAAGAGAAATCCAAATCATAAATAAGAGCTACTCTCTTTCTCCGAACAATAAACAGTACTGCAACACTCTCTGAAAATTTATAAAAACCTCAAATAAGTCAGTAATGCTTGAACTAAAAAAGATTGATTTTAATAGTTCTAGTATTGGCCACGTTTCAATAACACTATTTTTGAGTGTAATTGATTAACAGCAATCATATTTACAATTGTATTGCCATTGCCTTAAGCTCAGTACTGTGAACAGATGTTTTTCAGGCTTTGTCTGAACATTTCCTAACCTGCCAACAACTTTTATTTTTACTTGGTTTAGCTGTAATAGCAACCTCTCTAATTGACCAGGTGTCTGAGTCTAATTTGTTCTACTTTTGTTTATCTCTCTGTGGTACAACCACAGTTTTACATGCACAGCAGTAAGAAAGAATGGTCCGAGGTAGAAAGAGATTTTCACAGTTCTCTCACAATGACATAATGCTTGAAAATGCTGGGATGATAGTAGAGACTTGAGAAGGGGAGCCATGGGATTCTAAGAGGTGAGGCCCAGGCTGGCACTGGTGATTCCATAGCTATAAACAGCTCTTCAGTGGTCAGTTAAAGTGAAGACCTGGAGATGGACAAAAGTGGTTTTAGGGGCAACAAAGAAATGGTTCCTGACATATGTCATGGATACCATACCTATTGTAAATGTGGATGTAACATGGAGCTGCAGAACAATGAGGAAAGAAGGGGATGTGAGTGTATCTTAGCAAGATGATAAAGATGTGGATCCATGTGGATCCTGGAAGGAGGAGAAGAAACTGTCAACATGGACCATCATTCCTCCTGCTGAAGGTCTCCAGAAATGTTGCCTCAATATAACACAACTCTGTCACCAACATCAGAATGAAACCACCAGTGTTAGGACCCAGAGGAGCAGCAAGGTGGGAATAATCCCAAAAGTAGGAGTAGAAACTACATATGTGTTCTGATTTTAACCATATTACTACTATTACTGTGAATATTTCTCAATAAATATCTGCATTTCTATATTTTCTTTTTCTGTTATAATTAGATCTAGATTAATGACAACTCTTGAACTGTTAAGGTTTTCATTACACTAGCAATAAAAATAAAAAACCCTACAATTTAACAATAAGAAACAGGGCCACAAAAAAGATCAGAGGTCTGTAACACCTCTCCTATGCAGACAGGCTGAGAGAGCTGGGGCTGCTCATCCTGGAGAGCAGAATCCTTCTCCCACACTTGATCTGATTAATCTAATAGGAAATGAGTTGTGATTGGTCTCACAGTAAGAACCAATAGGTGACATCTCAGTTATGTGAAATTATTACTGTGATTACATAGAGAGTTTGGGAAATTAACAGCATTAACTGGTGATAGGTAAGCAAAGCTTTTGGTTAAACAATATCTTCAGAGCCTTTTAGGTAAATTTAAGAAATGTTATTTTTCTTTATCCAGCATACTAATAAAAGTAGCAGCAAAATTTACTCTAGAAGTCTTTGGTATTTTCTCTTCCCTGAGAAATAAATAATAAAAAAGGAAAATTAAAATTGGAAAAAGTACTCAAAAATTTCTGTTGGATCAAGACTACTGAATGTCCAAGGGGAGAATGAAAGTGGGAAGACTGGAAACATCTTTGGTGCTGTTGCAAATTGATACAGCCAGAAGAAGCTGCCTGACAGAGTCAGAAATCTCTGCCTATGTGAGGTATTCAGAATACACCTGAATACAATAAAAAGTTTTTCTCTAAGATTAACTCAAGGAAAACAAAAGTTTATGTCATATCTGTCTCATTTAAAACATAAACCAGAAAATCTGTGTGGTTGAGACATGAATCACTGCCAGGGAAATATCAACAATACAAGTTAAAAAAAAATCCATGTTGTATATCCACTTCGCATTTTTACTGCTAACACAATTGTTAACATTCTAAATTGACTCTTAACATCATAAACGGCTTCTCACACATTGTAAAGTAAATCCTGTAGACTTTTATTAGTATCATAAATGGCTTTTTAACATGTACATAGCCTCCTTCTCATGGCAATGTAAATCCCACAGGCATTATGGATGACATAAGTCATAGAGAGTATTGCATTTTGCTATCAGTGTTGTTTTTCATTTAAGAACTAAATAAAAGTTTGAGGAAATAAAACACAGGGATTTGAGCATTTTCAATTGTGGCCACCCTTGTTTTCCTGCTCCTGTGACAAATGTGAAATAACAGTAAGGCTTGATATTCTTTTCTTATTTGTAAGGCACCTTTGCAAAATTAAATATCTGAGCAAGAGTTCACCAGTCTGGATATTTCAGTAGGGGCCAGAAAAGCTGACTAAATAGATGCAAGAAACTATAAAATGGTAACTGTTCTATCACTCCCATTTCTTTGGCACCTTTCATTTGCAAAGATCCCAGAGCATTTCAGAAAACTCACAAAAATGCATGTCAGGAAACAATACAAGGAGACATTTTTCATATTAAAATTATGATATAGCTCAAATTCTTAACTATTAATTCTCAATACCTCTCTGTTGCTTGGCTTTATCCTGAAATGTCTGCCTCTCTGAGAGTGACTAGCAATAGTTGTTTAATAGCATTCAGTAAAAATTCACTACATTTTCAGATGTAAAGCATAAACCCAACATTTTTTAATTATGGATGTTTTTGGGAGGAGTCATGCCCTAACTTATCCAACTTATTAATTAACTTCCCCAATAATATTGAGGGTGATGATTTTTCTGTGTGATCAGACAATAATTTAAACAACTTAGGGACCATATTTTAACAAGATACTGCTCAGAAGTGGGATATTGCTGTTATGGTTCTGATGTGTTATGGCTCTGGTGTGTTCAAGCTCTGCATACACAAGATATGTTTAAGTTGCTAAGAAGATGGTAGCTCAGACATTTGTGATAATCTGAAAAGACTCAAATTTCAGAACTGAGTAGAGTTCATCAGGATGCTGAAGTACATAACTCTCAGTGCATGTCAGTGAATCCATTCTATCCATCTAGGATTTCCAGACAATCAACAGACAAGGACATATATAGTAGATGAACTCATAAAACAGTCAGCTTGCTGTCAGGACACAACATAGATCAGTTTTCACTGTATCTTCTGAAAAATATTAATCCAATTTATTACAAGATAAGTAATACATATCTACAGAGGTAATGCATATCTCATTTTTCTATAATGTAGCTAAAAACAGCTTTCATATATGTGTAATGTATATCTGCCCACATTTTTTATATAATGATTGAAGAATTATCCACTGGCAGTACAGTATATGTACATTTAATTCTTATCTGGCACTAAGAACATTTCACGTGAGAGGACTCTGAGGTGTATTTTCTTGGATGTTTACACCCATAGGTGAGGATAATTTGTTCTAATCACTGTTGTGGAAACAGCTTCTCTATTTTATCCGGTGACAGTTTAATGCAAAATACTATAAACCAGAGAGTGTTTAACACAATGGCCGTTCAATCCAGACTTCTGGGGGAGTGTTGGAGGCTTGAACAGTTTTGAGGAGCTCCATCAAAGTGTCAAAAGTCAGATTTGAAAATGACATTACAAGCCCTGCACTGATAACATGACTGACCCCTTCTCATCAGTCCATTCTGGAATTTGGCTGCATGAGCTCAGCTAACCTCGTGGTCCCGACTGCTGCGTAAGAAACCTGACATTTTAACCTGCCCTGGTAGGGCAGCAACTTTTTCTGCGCTCATGAGCCGTGCAGTTCCTCCCAGGTTTGTCAGATCTTTGGACTGTGCCTTAATCACCATGTCAGTAATCTTGTTTTAAAGGAGCTGATGACATTCTCTCCTTTTTTACCAAAAAAAAAAAAAAAAAAAAAGTGAATAGCAAGACATAATTTCTTCAGATATAGGTCAGCTCAGATATAGCCAACAAAATCATGACTGTTTTTACCAAACCTGAGTTTTCCCAATATGCAATTGCATTAACATAGATATGACATTTCTGTTCACATAATGTAACTGGATGACTAGATCTTATTTTTTCAATTTAAGTCTAGAAAGCAATTGCTGAAGACATTCAGACAGCACTGGCTTCAGAGGGCTGCTGAACTATTTAAATATTTAAAAGTTTCTTTAAAAATTGCCTTAGAGGAGAAAAGATTATATCGTGGAGATGATCTGACTTTCAAAGTCAGCTCATTAATCATATTTAATGCTTCTTGTTACAGCAGATAGTAATCTGTACTTCTTATAAACCGACACTGCCCACAGCATGAAAATATTTCTGATCCACCTAATAAAAATTTATAGTTCATTCCTTTCTAAAGCTGGTGTTTTATACCCTTTATATCTATAAAGTAAGAAAGTTTCAAAATGTACAAGTAATTTTATATATATTTATATTTATTTTCCATGTTAGTATGTTTATACATTAAGACACAGGTATGATATATATATGTGAACATCAAGTTGCTCAGGATTTTGACTGGACAAGTTCTGAAAAGCTGCAAGGATGGAGATTCATCCCCATTGTTCATCACCTCTTGTGTTTGACCGATATTGTAACAAAGAACTTTTCTCGTACATGAAATCAAGATCCTCAAAAACACCTTGTTCTATTTAATTGTCTTTCAGTGGAACTAAAGCAGCTCAGTAGATTGAAAGGTCTGGTGATACAGGTGGTGTGAACATTTAAATCTCATTTTCAAAAATCTCTTATACTACAACTGGCTTGTTTACAATGAAATAAAATTTAATTTTTCTGCCATGAGTTCTCTGCACGTGACCACATGGCACATGGGGTGAGGAAATTCTGCATCCACTGCAATTCACTGAGTTTCCTTTGTAGTTTCCAATTAAGAATATCTCTTAATGAGCTAGCTTGCTAATTGTCACAGTTGCCACTGTTGATATTTCCTTCACCTTGAATGCTGTGTTATCCCTGGGGAATTCTCTTAGTGGCTAAATTCTGGACTGAAAGGGGACTCCAATTCTGACCTCCAATCTGAAAAGGCTCTGAAATCTCATTACTCTAGGAGCTGTAATGTGCTGAATTTGTTGCATGTTAACTAAGCATTGTTTTAAGTATCTTCATCGTGGTCATGCTTAAGTGAGCAGAGAGACTTTACGTGTGATGCTCAGTGAGACTGAGAGCTGTCCTGTACTTCTAAAGCAGCCCTGACTGTTTCTGTTCAGCATTTTGTTTCTTCTTTTAGCTAGTAATGACTTTTTTAAACTCCTTGCATTAAAATTCACACACTTAAAGGTTCCCTCCGAGATGCCTCTACGTTTCCTTTTTTTACCACCTAATTCACAGTCTGGAAGTCATTGGTCATTCCTCCTGTATCTACTTGAATAAAGAAACTGCTTTATCTTGACTAAACTCCCATTATAACTTCTGTCTTGGGTGTGTAGACATCATCCTTCACAATTTCAGTGTTAGTTGTTGGTCATCTCGTAAGACAAACCTTTTGTGGAACTTCTCCAGGTGCTGGATGTGGTTTTCTGCCTCCTGCCTCTTGAAAAGTTTTGTCTTGATTTGTGAGAAGCAAACGTAAAAGGTAATGAATGTGCATTCTCTGTTCTCCCTCTGTCCTCACTGTGTCTGCCTGAGAAGCCTGTGAGACATGAGAACCATCTGGTAGGGAATGCTGGCTCCTCATCTGAAGGAATAGCAGTCTGGCACACATGGAGCAGAGCACTGGAGTACCTGAGATGACCTTTTTGGCAAAGCATAGAAGTCTAAGCTAATCCTACCTAAGAAGACATCAACACTTGCAATTGCAGGTGATGTTTCTCAGACTTCCTAAATTGTCACTCTTGCTAAACTGGGTGTCTAAATTACCTTTTTCTTTCAAATTTCTGTTAATGATGAGAAAACCCAAGTTACTGTTTGCCTGTGCATTTGTAGTCTAATCTGCTAAGAATGTCTACACCATGCCTTATTCACTTGCAATAAACAATGCAAACTGTGTCTGGAAGTTCCTTTTATGAAAAATTAGTGACAATAACCTTGGCCCTAAGGCTGGGATGCCTTGATCCTGCCCTTGTTGTGTGGTGTGAATCCAAGACACCTTCGTCTGGAATTGAGGGGTTAATTTTCACAGGAACCATGTTCCTTCTGCTAATGCTGAGAGAAGGCGGGAGTAATCACTGCTTAGGCCAGTGTTCAGATTCAGCAACCCAGAAGAAAAGCAGACAAAAATGACCCAATTTCTACTGTGTCAATGTTGATATTTAGTTGCAGATAAAGGGACTGTGATTCTGATTTTTAAATTCTGGGTTTTTTTAGCTGATAACTATTTAATATAAATTGCTGTAAAAACATAGGAAATAGGATCTAAGATCCATATGTCAGGAAAAGTTCCTTTTTGCTCTTGTGTTCACAGTCAATGTCAGACTCCTTTTTTTAATCTCCTTTTCCCCATGTTTTTCATATTTTTTTATTTCTTGTACTTCAGCAGAAGAGGAAATAAAAAACCAGGAATGGTTCATAGTATGGTCATTAGAGGGGGCTTCCCCGGTTGTGAGAATGATTAGTTAAAATCTATTCAGCTGAATTATTTAAATACATTAAGCAATTTCAGGCTCTGAGACCACATATCGTATTCAATGAGTGACTTTACAGAATCTGCAGGCCTGTAAACTCCATTAAACAATTTTATATAGAGATTTTAGGCATTTTTGTGCTGTAGCTTGCAATATCTAAAGAATTCTGTTGAAAGGTTGTCCTCTTGCTTTGAGGTTTATGGTCATGGCTCGGTGCTAATGGGTGCAGGCAAAAAGATGACTGTCACAATGGCAGCAAACTTGAGCTGATTAGCACTGGAAACTTTTCAGATACTGGGACCTGAAGGTCAGATTTATTGTATCTTAAATGCCTCATTTGTTTTTATTCCCTGCCATTTGCTGTGGTCTGAGGATTGCTCCTCACAAACCATGCTGACAAGATGTCTCTTAGGATAATTTTCAGGATAGATGAAGGCACTATCACAGGGTAGGCACAGAAGAGGACAACTCCCACAGGCTTTCACTTAGACAGGCTCCCAAGAGAAGAAAAACTCTTCCTGGGCATTGTGTGCAGTCTGTCTCATCACTCTATTCCCAGGGGAAGGCTGAGCACACACACTCTTATGTGTTGATTACAGTGAATTTCTTCCCACTGCAACACTCATCCACTGGATTACCTCTCCTTTTTTTTTTTTTTCATTTACAGGCACTTGTATTTTCCCTTTGAATAGCATAACACCCCCTTTATTTTGCTATTTTATAGTTTAGTCTTGATTGTTTGTCCCTTTATTCTCTTTGATTTTACAGTACTGAAGACAAAGGACTCCCCAGGCTATCTCCCACAATAAGGTGAGGGTGATCTAAAGAAGAGAGGATCATCCCTAAACTTCAGAACTCAGATCAGAATTTTCAGAGGAACTGCTTTTTCTGTAAATTATTATTAAACAGACTATTATTAAACAAAACTCAAGTTTTGGGTTTGAATTTGGAGTCCAACGTCTTCATATTTTGGATCCAAATTTTGCAACCAGTACTTGTACTTCTAGATGAACCCAAATTCCAACAAAACACGTTGATTGTTTTCATATTCAGTATCTGGCATTTAATCTAAAATTTCCCATGATGATCATCCCCCAAAAGTTACAAACAACCAAATACAGACATTCTGATTAGTTCCATGCTTTTTACACAATGATCCTGTTGATGCAGAGCAACTGAACTTCACAGGAAAATGTAGGGAAACAGTGTGTTGGAATTCAAAGATCAAAATTTCGGCAGCAAATTATATTTCTGTAATTATATCATCTGTGTTGATGAATTGCAGTTTTTTGATTTAGTGAAAGTTTTTTTAAAAAATAAGGCCTGAGACTTTTCCAGCTTACTAGAGCATAAACGAAGAATAACTCATTTGATCTAATTTACTGTAAACTATAATTTAATCCTCCCTTTTCTTTAGGAGTTTATTATCTGAAGATGAGTGGTGTTCTGCAGCATTTAACAGAACATTGTATTACCTGTCATCAGTTTTCCTCCCTGAAACCAGTTTATCATTTAGCCTAAATGTGCTTTAGGAGTACAGAGAGCTGATAAGAACAACATCTCCTTTACGTGGACTTTGCTGTACAGCAGACTCAGTGAGTCTGCTCTCTCTCAGCAGACTCACTCTCTCAGTGCAGCCCCTCTGCCAAGTGGAAGGATATTTTTGCTTAACTTGTAGAAGAAATTGTTCCCTTTCCAAACTATTCTAATATATGTAGTTTCCCCTTCACCCTGCTACAAGTCTGATGGCTGTTTGCTACCAAACAGGACACTACAGATGTCTTTTGTAAAAGTCCAAGTGTGAAATGAGGTTGGAATTAACATAAGGTAGATCACACCTGGAAACATTAAGAAAAGCACAGTCTTCAGAGATACAGAAGTTAAGGCATTAGTTAAGCCTTTTTGCCTTTCAAACTAATTATTTGTTTGCAAAAAATGAGCAGCAGAAGAAAGTACTGAGTTCTCCAAAGCAGTTTCAGGTTCCTTTCTTTAACCTAGAATTAAAACAACCATTAAGAGTATAAGAAGCAGTACACCACAATTAATGGTTCCACTGCAATGATAGTACAGGTTTTTTGTTTTGTTTTGGGGGTTTTTTTTGGTGTTTGCTTGTTTGTTTTACTCTCACAAAAATGCTAAACTACAAGATCATTATTTTTAAACTTATCTCCCTTTTTCACACACACACAAAAAATGTCTCAAGACAAAGAAAAACCAACTAAACAAAAACTTAATCTCTTGTTTATGACTCAACCTCTGGGAACAGGCAGGAAAGAAGAAGATGTCAGTTCAGCTAAGAGATGCAATGAAATTTCTTGGCTTATATAGTACAGAAGACTCCGAGGTGAACACTTGGATAGCTGCTAGGATTGAAATAAGTGGATCTAGGATAGACAATTTTTTTTTTTCATAGAAATAAGGGCCTGGAAGAATCTGGTTGAACTGCTCAGCCTCATCTCTTGGGGTCACCAGAAAGTCTGGTAGAAGTAGGGATGTGAGGAGAATCAGCAATCCTGTGAGAGCACTGACATGGCATTGCTGGAAAGCTGCAGTGCTTAAAAAGAATCAGGTCTGAAAGAAATATGCTATAGTCATATTTCAAATGGCCACATTCTTTGTTTTTCTCTTTCAAAAGTCAGAACAACAGGTTTCATGCTCTGGTACTTTTATTTTTATTCATAGGCTAGATGAAATGGATTCCTCTTTTATCTATAAATAAGTTTGGAGCAGCAGTGAACAAGTTTTTGATGTGAAAACTCATGCCATGAGCCCAACAATGTGAGTTTTTTCAGTCTAAAAGGGGTGCAAAGGTAAATAAAAATAGCACACACGCACCACAGCCTTAAGATGGGGCTCAAACTTGGACAGAGACAGCTATCTGGAAAAAAGATTTTACAGTACTCGTTAAAATAATGATGTAATTAAATAGTTACTTGTTAAAGTGTAATGTATAAAAGCAAACGATAGAATTACAGACGAACTTTTATCTCCACCTTATACTTTTAGCCAGATCAGAGTGAAACACTTACTTGAAGGTGCATTATAGCTGCAACTGATACAGGAAACCATTTCAGGTCTTGCCACCACCTTTATAATTTCCCAGGGAAGAAAAGTTGCTCAGACATCTGTAGCCTCAACTCACCACCTCCTGGTTTTATATGTTGCTTGTCTGTAGGACAGAGAAACAGCCTCATCACTGGGGTCTCTTCTGCCACATGATCATCATGTACATGAACATGCGGCGCTGTCTCAAGGCCTGAGATGAAGATTTCAGGATCTGCCTCAGAGAATTAAGCTTCTGCAAAATTCAGGTCAAAGCGGTTCCCCTGAATGTGGAAACCGACTTACAGGATTGCATTCATGATTACAAAGATATATTAGTTTAAAATTTTGCAATCAGAAATGGAAATTCATCTGAGCTTCTCTTTTTTTCTTTGTAAGTTTATCTCACAATGATTTAAAAGCACTGAATAAAATTCTAAATATGCATGGGGAAAGATTCTTCGCTTTATTTTTTTTGCTTTCCTCACTGCTATCCCAAGTCATCTTCACATCCATATTCTCTATCATTTTGCTCCCTGAAAATGATGAGAGACTGAACACTTGAAACATTTACACATCTTTCATTATTAACCATCGCAATTATGGGGTAAGATCAAGGCCTAATTGAGTGAAAGAGGAACAATATCTTGATAATTGTTATCCCAAGGCATACACCACTCGAAAGGACTACATCTGCAAACCCAAAATGTTTTCTGTGTGAGGTCCTACGCTTTGCCAAACATGCTGCATGTGAAAATACAAAGTTGTTAAGAGAAGTGACAACAAAAATACCTAAAAGAAATCAAACCGGAATCAAAATATGAAAAACCATAAACTTCCTTATGATGGTTGTTTGTTTGTTTTGGGGGGTTTGTTTGGTTGTTTTTTGTTGGGATTTTTGATTATTTTGGGGGGTTTTTTTGTTTGTTTGTTTATTGGGGTTCTTTTCCCCTTCCTAAAGAGAGTTAAAAAGTTATTAGACAGCTTAGTGTATGTCCAGACTCACCGTCTCTGGCTTAGTGAACAGGATCCCAATGAAAATGGGAGTAATTTTTTTTTATCTTTGTCTCTTTTAAAAACCTTAAGTATTTCCCCAGCAAACTTATGGCTGTTTGTGTGGGTCAACTCCACGTTGGCTGTGTAATCCTCTAAGATGTTTTGTCTTAGCCCACACTATCCTGATTTTATTGTGTGCTTTTGTTTGAACTCCCGTGGGACATATTTTTCTTTTTGCTTTCATAGATGCCAGTCTAAATTGCATTGACTGATTGTCTGTGACCATCTAGGCTGACAAACTGTGACTTAAATGGGACAGTGTCAATTTTTCTCAGGCAGGGAAAGGTCATTTCAGATTCAGAAGCCTGGACTGAAACAATCCATTGAATCTGAGTTATTGGTTTGAAGGGTAACATTTCAGCGATGTACACTGTCGTTAATATGATTAATATTTACTTTGTGATTGTCCAGTAATAACTGCAGAAGCAATGAGATTGAAAGTGGTTGCTATTTTCTAAGCCAAAACAATGTTATAAAAAAGAAGCTCTGAAAATAATTGTGGAATAGCCCTGTCCTGGAGTCAGAGTCCCCAGTCAGTAACAGAGTTCGAGAAAGACACTTGATATTAAATGCAGGAGTGGGGGCTCGGTCATGATCCCTCTTTGACTTCAGTGGGGAAGTTTTGCCCATATAACCTTAAAATCCAGACTTTTGAAGTTATTTTCTTTAGGGTGAGAATTTCTTCTCCAAACAAAGCATGGTCTGGTCTGTATAAACAAATAGGTTTACATGTCCAGGTGAAGAATTTCTCAGAGCTGGATACTGGTGTTGTCACCAGTCACACTGAGGATACATTAATTCCCTCCTGGTTTGTCTTTTGGCAATGCATAAAACAAATCATTCTGGTAGTTTTGAAGATTATTCACCCCAATGATCCTTTCATGAAACATCAGAGTTGAGAGTGCACCAAGTTTGGCTGCTTATGAGCTGATCAGAATCCCACACTGTTCCAAGATTTACCCACTTAAGCAAATATCCAGTACGTCTTATTTCCCTGCCAGGACACAGAGTGTATATTCTCAATTTCACAGTATAAAAATACAGCTCTGATAGACCTAAGCAGAACCCTTATATTACCTTACATGAAAGTTACTTATCAGAAAAAAGAATGAAGACAAAGTTTTTCTAGACTTGTTATTATTAAGAGAATAGAGCATTACATCAGTCTGGCTTCAAGAAATCACACTGAAATCTGGGAAAAGTGTCATGGTTTTACAGTGCAAATTTAGAAACTAAGATTCCAAAATTTGTTTTTTATTCTGTATTATAAAGATTAAAAGGCCAATGAAATAGGAATGACAGACTAATCCGAGAGATTTAAAACTGTCGGTCTCGTGTGATCTAATGAAGTTGGCTTTCCATCAATGTCATGATTTCTCAAACCTTTATCAACTCCACAGCTGCTACAGATCATGCTGTGTTCCTCTGCAGGTATGTCTGTCTGCAGACTGACAGAAACCTAATTTTCCTCCCAAGCAGGAAGATCCTCAATGATACGACAACTCCAGTACGATTGTTAAAGTAATTTTAAAGTTAATGCAGTTCTGTGGTTACTAGTAAATTGAATTTATAGAGGTAAGGGATACACAGTAATATACCTTGGGGTAGGCTTAAATAAATATTTTTTTTAATCTAATACCCTATTACATTTTACTTGTTCTAATGTGTGTATTATTATTACAAGCTTGGAATCCAAGTTTTAATTCCGATTCAAAAGGTCTTGTATTTCCATGGATTAAAGGCAAGACCCACATTTTAGACTTTGACCTACCAGATTTCCATTTCTTTTTCCTGTATGATGCAGCTCTTCACTGCTGCTTCTGCCCAGTTTTTCACTCAAAACACTTTCATCTATATTTTATTTTTGCAGTAAGACTTGCCTACATGTTGGGTATAGAGTCCAGTTATAGCTTTCTTCTAGAGAGATGGAATATTTTTTATCACCGTACCACTGTCTCCCATTAACTTCATGACCTCCCAGAAAGACATTAAGAGTATTTGCTTAGGAATTATTATTTGAAAACTAAATTAGATAAAAATAATAATAATAAAAAAGGTCAGGTTTAAAATAAAGAAAGTGCTTGTAAATATGTCATTTTGAAACCTCTACTTCTTCTTGTGGAAAGATGCTGTCTGTTCCACTTTCCCTACAGTCCTGCATAGGTTGGTAATTACTGATTTGTAATTTTTTATGGATAATATACATGGAATTTTTCCCTATAGATTCACAGACACAAACTTCATTCTAAGTGAATAAATATGTATTGGTCAATGGAATTCATTCCTGAATATTTTTCAAGTCATTAAAGAATCCATAAAGTTTTCATTCTGAACAATAAATCTGATAAAACTTAAAAAGAAGAAAGTGCAAGAACAAAGAAGAACATGTAGTTGCATTTCTACAGAGAGATGTTTTAATCCCCTAGTGATTTGCTAATGCATAACAGTGTCTAAATACAAATTAATTAATCATATTTATCCAATTAATGAATTAATCAAATTAATAAATCAGAGCAGATTGCTGTAGAACAAGTATTAAACCCACAATCTTTAACTTGTGGTCATCATGTGGAGCTGTACACTGAAACTATTCCTGTGAATTCTGCTCTAAGATCACAAATAGATCCACAGGATGTTCTTCTGACACTTGAAATGGTATTCATAACTATAAATATAAAATAAAGAATATCTATCTTGAATGGTGCTTCTAAATCTGTGGGTCACTTGAATCACTTGGCCTGATGTTCTGACCTGACAAAAGGTAAAGAGGTCAGTTTTATTACCCAGAGAATAACATACTGCACTTTATTAAAAGACTGTCTGAATTCATATCTGTTACTTTTTGAATGAGGAAATCTTGGGTTAGTAACTTCTATGTGACCATTTTTAAATGCTAATCAATTTTTAGCAGCAACTGGAGGGAGTTGTTTTACTATTAATTACTCAGTTATTGCCAGAGTCTCTATTATTCACAGCAACACCATAACTGGATTTCTTTGCTATAGGCTAGCAAATTAATTTTTAATGGACTGTATTTCAGAATTTAATAACAGGACAGTATTATTTAATTATCTAAAACAAACGCTGAAACAATTTCAGGGCAATCCACTGCACTTATGAAAAACTGGCCATTTATCCTTCTAGACACTTATATCCTTCTCTATGTCATAAATATCAAGTAATGCCTCTGAAGGTCTGTCTTGTCTCTTTGTTGTTTAGGTTTTTGCATTGCATCTCTCCCCTTGATGTGTTCTGTCTGTACTACAGAGAGGAAAATACTGCAAATAAGCAGCTGACAGTGAAAATGTCTTCGTTGGTTTTCTAAGGCAATAAAAAAAGATGTGAAAAGTGCATCTTCTTGCCAAGTATAGAGCACTACAGTGGAAGAGAAGTTGGGAAAAGGTGATAGACTAACATGACTTGATGATATACTGCAGAGATCTGGGGAAAAGAAAAATCTGACTTCACATCAATGTTAAAAGAATGAAAGAGTTCTGTGAATAAAAAAGTGGTATAAAGCAATGGCAAAGCATATTTCTATACTCACTTTTAGGCTTCTTCCCAGTGTCAGAAGGATGTACCTGCACGAGGAGTATTTCTTTCCATGTGGACAATGGTAAAAGGATATGATTTGACTTTGTTGGTACTCCAGGTTGGTGGGACTGGTGCTCACCACAGACCAAAAGCTGTGGTTTTTTTAAAGGCTGTACTGAGTTCTAAATGTGGTATATATTGCCTCTGAGAAAGCTTCATTAGCCTGAGCTTGATGTTTTGGCCATGTGTTGACATATTTTTAATGACTCAGAATACTAACTGTAAAATTATTATCCAGTGACATGAAGACATGAGTGTTGACTTTCAGAGTGAGGAGAACATCTGTATCTGTATTTACACTGACTGCACCATCATATTCATACCTGGAAGAGCTCAAAATAGTTTGGAGACAGTGTTTATAATTTATGAGTCCAGGTTAATTGTCTTTGGTGTGAATGAGCTGGGAAAAGTAATGGAGCAAATCAACACTTAAAGTCAACTTAAGTGGTAAATATGAAAGATAAAATATCTTCTTGCTCTGAATTGACATCACTTCCTCTCCATAAGTCAATATATTGTGGCCAAATTTGTGTTGTGTTTTTACCTGTGAAAAATGCTAACTTTGATGAGGCTACTTTTATGTGCAAAAATAAGAGGATGATTTTGAGCAAAGAAACCTTAAGAGCAAAAATTAGGTAATATCTTCCCACAGTAGTCAAAGATGCTGTTCACTTTCTTATAACACAGCTCAAAACTTTACAGGACTCAGATCGATACAAACTTCCAGAAAGTCCTTCAAAAACAGTTATCTCTGACCCTGTGAAGTCAACAGAAATTTAGGAATGGATTTAGCAGCTATTCCTATGGATTACTAGACCCTCCACCATTACACTTCCCTTTGGATTGAGTCTGCATCCAGTCCTACAGAGGGTGATGTGTCATCAAGGTGTTCAAGGGGCTGTGAGAAGTTGAATGGGGCATCTGTTAAAACCTGCTCATAAAACTTTAATCCCACATGGAAAAATTAAAAGTTGTCATATTAATCTCATTTTATTTTGTTCTCATACAACTTTCACATAAGTGTATTATAATGGTGTCCTATTGTTATTGCTGCAATACATATTTAAGGTGTATTTTTTTTTTTCTCCCAAGGAAGAGGACATATAAATTTTCTTCTTAAATGGCTTTAATATTATGAAAAATGAGAGATGTAGTTAAGCCATTTTCTTTCCCCCTCATTTAACAATTGTTACTAAGTGGTAATTACAGAAACATTTTTTGAATGGAGAGAGCAGAAAAGGAATAATTTAAAATTCAACAAAATCAGCTTTAATAGTCTTCAACCAGGCTGCAATTTCTTTTTTTTATTCAAAATGATCTCTTGTGTATTTTAATGAGGGCAGTATTTTATTTTTACTATAGAATGTAGTATTTTATTATCAATAGAAATTATTGTTGAAAAGTTGACTTAATTTACTGCATATATAAAACAGCAGACTTACACCAAATGTGAATTCCATAATCAAGGCTGAGAAATGAGAAAATGAAATTGCTCACAGAATTGTATTGTTTCCTTGCAGAAGCCCAGCCTCTGCCTCTTGAAGAACCAGCGGGAATGCCATTAATCTGTTCCACAGAAGACTTTCCTCCTCATCATCAACATCATTATCCTGAAAAGTTTGCAAGAAAAATAATGAATAAGCTTAAGTTTTTAATGCAACTTAAAGGAGTTTCAATGAAGGAAAAGGAACTTGCCGCCTATAAAGGGAGACTTTGAACCTGAATGAAACAGATAGTCATTGTCTTCCATCTCTCAAGCTCATCTACAGCATTTCATTGGGGTTGCTCCTAGGTTCTCTTGGAGCAAGCAACTTTCCTCCTCTGATGTTTGAATTTCTTCCTATGGGAGAAGCTGGAATACCTGGAACTAAGCTTTTGGATGTTGCTGTTTTAGCTGGAAGTCCTGAATGCATATATTCCACTCTACCTTGCTTCAAATGACTCCTCACCGTCTTTCCCTTCTTCCCCCAAAGGTTACTGACCGTTCAGATTATCCAACATATCTTTATATGTAGTAACTCTCCAAATAGATCATGCGAAAGATAGTTTAGAAATCACTTGTATTGAAAACATAAATAATTTTGATTATGTGTATTGAACCTGCCTAGGGAGACGACACAAAATTTGGTGTGCTGGAAACTGGAAGGTGAAGCAACATCCATTCCTGACACAGTGAGGAGCAGCTGGGGAGAGATTAAAGCAGCAACCTCCTCACACAATTCAGCTGCAACCAAAGAGCTACACATGGCTGCAGTGTGAACGTTTAATCTCATAAACCTTACTCACATGAGCAAAGCACTCATGTATAAATGGATATTTCTCATTAAGTGAGAAGGGGAAGATTCAAAATTAGTTTAGTTAATTTGTCTGTGTTGTTCCTTTGGAAGAAATTAAGTGTTAATGACATTATTCATTCTGAGAAATTTAATAAAATGAATCACGACAACAGTGAAATTGAAATCTGCTGTTCTAATATGGTTGTCACACTTAAATCCTTATCAACTGCTCAAACCTCCCAAAACCACTGTATGTGCTCCATCATCAAATTGTTGGTCTATGCACCTGCTGTAAATATTTTACATATTCTAGGAAAGATTTCAGCCCTTGACATCCAGGTAACATCTGGTTATGTGACTATATTTGTGCCACCAAGGTTTTACTAATTTAATGCCAAGACTAATTAATGTTTTCATTTTTGAGAGGATTTTTTTCTATTTACTGCCATTGTTTCATAACATTAGACTAAAATGATGAAAAATTCTAGCATCTAGCAACATAAACTTTGCAGACAAGTCTGTTGTTGGGTTACAGATTGCCCAGAGAGGTTGTGGGATCTACATACTCCAAGGTTTTCAAGATCAGACTGGATAAAGCTTTCAACAGCCCAATCTGGATTCATGGCTGACCTGATTTTGAGCAAGGGGATCAGGCTAGAGAATTCTTGAGGTCCCTTCCCATCCTGTGGCTCTGTATCTTCAGTTCTAATTCAGATGTCTTGATTATCCTTGGATTATCCAAAATGGTGCTAGACACTTATGTTTAGACAGCTAAAGCACGGAATATCAGTTCCCTTGAACAAGGCAAACCCCCTGTTAGAACTGTCAATGAAATAGGCTCTTTAGGAGATGGTGCTCATAAAAAGGAAAACCTTCAGGTCTAAGCCATTGTTTCAAGCATGGCTAGAAAAGAAATAGACATAATGGACTGAGTGGCTCTTTATAAAATCTGAGTTTTAATAACAGAGATAATAATTCTCATCAAGATTTATCTGAAAGAAGCATGTGTTGTTTACCAGTGCTTATAAAAAAGACTGGGTTGGATGAAATCCTATAAACAAATGTATAGAAAAATTCCCCCCTCACACACACACACACACACACACACACACACACACACACACACACACACACACACACACATTTTCCCTTCTCAGAGCTCCTTCCCCAAATGAAGGATTGCAAGCAAATGTTGCCTAGCTTTGCAAAAGTTGACAAATCTCACTTGATGCCAGAACATTGAAGGGCTACTACTGCAGTTCATTATGCAAATTGCTGTAGTCCCAAGGAAACCAACTCTTTTATGCAATTAAATTGTTTACAAGCCTATTTATATCTTAATAATGGCTTAGCCTGGGTGTGTTTTGTTTCTGCTGGCACTAAGCATTTAAGCAGGATCTTTCTATTATCCACACAACCCACACATATTTGGGAGCTGGTGCTGTGGAAGGGATTGACCGGCTCATTTCTATGCAAAGATTCTTTCTTGTATTCAAACGAGTTTTCAATCCATGAACCACATTTCCAGGGTTTAAGAAAAATTAAAACATTAAAACTGCCTCATGCAATTTCTCCAGCAATATACAAACATCAAACAGCTCACTGTAAATGTGGTGTTTCCTTAAATGCTGCAGATATTTTTCTATGTGTTAAAAAATGAAATGAATGTGATTAAGTATAACTTGAAAATGAGATTTGCTTGGCCTGTGAGAATTTTAATAGCAAATGAATGGAACTTTCAAATAACAAAAAGACTTGCTAAAGAAAAGCCAAATGTGCAAAGTAATTGTGTTTTAAATAGGAGAAAGGACTTCATGAGCTAATTCAATATTCTTCTGGTTTTTTGGGATTTAGGTTTCTTTGTATAAGAAAGAATTAGTTGAAAATAAGAAGCAAAGTTGATCCTTTTCACGTTTCCTTTTTTCCAGAAATCTGTTCTCAACATTTTCAAAAAGTAACATCAAGTCAGTAAGTTCAATTTCAATAGAATGTGAAATAAAACCAAATCAAAACCAACAAAGTAAAAAATGTGGATGAACTCCCACAATAAAAACATGCTGATCCCACCCACTCCCTCACCTTTTCCTCAGTTTTCACAGTTTAAGGCAAATATAGAATCCTACATTTTGAAAGGTGCCTGGGTCACAAAGAAGGTTATAACAAGATGTTTCTTCCTTCAGGTGTTTTTTTTCATTCTGTATTTCTCAATCCTTTTTCTCCTATGTCCCACCTTTAATGATGTCCTGTCCACCTAAATCAAATAATTCTTTGCTTGACCAGGACTGAATTCATATGAAAGGTGTGGGGTTTTTTCCTGTCAAACCAAGAATGTCGTAAACTTATGCAGAGTTTTTTGGTCTGAAGCTTTTAACAAGAGCCTTTGTGGAAAAATGAAGTGACAACGCTATTAATTTCCTTTAAAAACCAAAAGCCAGTTATCTCCTTCCCTTTTGATGACATGAATGTTAAAGGACAGGAAATCATTTTAAGCTGTGAGTCTTGACCTTGTATAGGGTATTCTTAGTCAGTACATGCAATATATTCCTGTATGTAGCTTACAATGGATGTATGTTATTGATGTGTCACATCAACAGACAATGTGGTACGCAGAAAGCCAAACCCTTCAGTAAGATCATGCCAAATCTACTCACCTTCTTCCTCAGGACAAGGAAAATCCCAAGGCATCTAATGACTTCACATGGCTGCAGACCAATTTTTTTCTTAATTTTTCTTTTATGGTATAGACTGCCAAACTGCACCAGACCTCTAAATGTTTATTTTTTTTGCATCTGACCCCTAATTGTGAAGACACCAAGTAGGACAGAATGAACTTTGAATCTCAGATTAAATGAAGTCAAGGACTTTACATAACGCAAAGAAAAGTCTGTAAAATGAACAATTCTTCTAGTATTTAAATGAAAATTTAATGTAGTAATTTCTTTATTATTCTGATGAATGAACAGTCTAAAAAATTGATTTATGGATTTAATCTTAATTATGACCTTCATTTGATTACTTCATTAATGCAGCTTTAATTAGCTAAGTGAAATTGCAGTTCATGAGCTTATTGTACTGCTTTGTGTGGTGCAGTTTTATCTTTTCTAAATTCCTAAATATTAAGTAGAAATACCTGATTCCACCTGAATGGTAAAAATCTCAAAGACATCAAGGTGTTCTGGAAAGGAATCAGTGTGTCATTGGATAGATTTAGATGAGATATTGGGAAGAAATTCCCAACTGTGACAGTGCTGAGGCACCGGCACAGGTTGCCCAGAGAAGCTGTGGCTGCCCCATCCCTGGAAGTGTTCAAGTCCAGCTTGGAAGGGACTTGGAGAAACCTGGGCTAGTGGAAGGTGTCCCAGTCCATGGCAGGGAGTTGGAACTGGATGTTCTTCAACATCCCTTCCAACCCAAACCATTGTGTAATTCTACTTTTGGGCCCTTAAATTCAAGCCTAGGGAATTCAAATTGCCAGGGCAGTAGCAAAAAGAGCTGTGAAAATGTCTTTGGTCCACTGACCTGGATTCCACTCAATGCAGTGTTGAGATCTGTCTCTGCCTTTGCTTTTGCAGTCCCTGATGGGATGAGTTTGTTCCACAGTGACGGAAACCACAATGGTTGGCATTAAAGCTTTAACTTGGTCGAGGCATTCATAAGATTTTGTCTTTTTTCGCGGATTCCTTGTTGAAACTGGAAAATGTGTTCAATATTAGCAAAAGAAGTGCCAGATGGAATAATAAAGAAAGAAGGAGCTAATGAACATAATTTCTTTAGGGAATTAGGTAAAAAAACCCTGTCAGATTTTTTTTTTCTACTGTGAAGTCTAGACAAGTTGTTAATAATGTTAATAAAGACATTTTTGTTTGATAATGTACTAAACACACAAGGCTGGAAACTATGCTTGGTGAAGTATATCTATTTCTTCCTCATCTATTCTTGCAACTTGCTTTGGTCCCTTTTCTTTTGACCTTCTCATAAATAAAATGGCAAAACTTTTGATCAGAGGCTGTTGCTGAAGCTGGAGGAAAATATTAATAACAAAAATTATTAATAGTGGAGCTTCTCAGTGATGGATCTGGACATAACTTATTTTTTTAAAGAAATAATTGAGTTCTACTTATTGAATTTCTTCTCAAAAACTAATAAATTCTAAGAATATTTAAGAAATGCCACTTTTGTTTGCTCGTAGATTACCAATATTGAGATCATTAAAGTCTTGCAAAATTAGGGATATAAATCAGGTCTGAAACTCATGGCAAATCTACATCACTGAATGTCATGTTTCAGTGTCTAAGCAAAAAATCTAAGCTCATTTTTTGTTAAAAGGCTGCATTTTTTGTGGGGTTTTTTTCTTTCTCTTTTGGATGGTCAAGATCTCAACATACCTAATCACACTTTGGTTTAAATTAATTAGTAACTTACAAAGGAAAGCATTAGTACTACTACAAAGCCTGTCATAGTAAATGTTCATATACCATTATCAGCTTCAAATACTTAATTCCTCCTTCTTTTCTCATGAGACTAGTCTAATACAAATTGATGTGTTGAATTAAATACATAAAACAATCGAGTTCTCTTAATTTTATTTATTTTTTTAATGTCTGTCAGACCTACTTTTATTCTGCTACTTGTGAAAGGTGATACCTTCTTATACCTCTGTGCTCACAAAATACTTTCGCTCTCCTTCTTCAGCTCTCCCCACGTTACAGATACACAATGGGCACACACATTATCATAAGGAGTGGAAATGCAGAAAAAGAACTTGAATATCTCTCTAATTGAAATATTGATGCACTGCCCAACCTGTCTGATTGCCCAAAGGCCAAAACTATTTGTATTATTATGAACAACCATGATCCATTGCTTCTCACTGAGCTGACTAGAGAGTCTTTTCACACATATTTGAGTGAAAGGAATAGTCAGCTACGGGGCTAAGGAAGTACAAGAGCTTTGATTACACTATCTTATATTTCATAGAATCATGGAATAATTTCTATCCAGCTGCCAAGGTCAGGGACACCTTCCACTGGAATGGGTTGCTTCAAACCCTGTCCAACCTGGACTTGAATATTTCCAGGGATGGGACAGCCACAGCTTCTCTGGGTAACCTGTGCCAGGGCTTCACTACCCTCACAGTAAAGAATTTCTTCCCAATATCTAATCTAAATCTACCCTCCTTTATTTTGAAGCCATTCTCCCTCATCCTATCATGTCATGCCCTTATAAAAAGTCCCTTTTCCAGCCTTCTTGTGGGCCCCTCTCATTTCCTTCTGAACTGCATTTCTCTGACTCCTTCCATGTAGTCTGTGAATACATGTTGTATTTCAGTTTTCAGTATTATCAATTTGACATTTCCATGAATGCTTCAGTTTAAACACGGTTATGAGCAGCAAGGTGCTGGCATGACTCCAAGGATCTGAGGAGAAGTCTGCCTGATAATTTTCTCCTCAGAGGTACTGAAAAATATCCTTATCTCTTCACTTGTAAACACCTGCACGCTTCTGTATAGTCGTGTATCTTCACCAGGGTCTTTATTTGGGAGCTTTGGCTGTCAAACAAAACATATTTCTGCAAAGGGAAGGGATTTTGTGGGAACAGCTAAATCTATCCTGCAGAGCTGCACCTTGACACGTGCAATGACTTAGATTGTCAAATAAATAGTTTTGATGATGTACAGTTTGAAACTCCTTTCAGCAATGTAATTCATTTAGTCAAAACCTTTAATCCATCCCAGTGACAAAACTCCCTCTTTACTGTATTGTTTAGGAGGTATTTTCACCACTCCCCACACACTTCTGTGGTGGGGAGGGCAGAGAAGGGAGACCGCCCAAGTTTTACTAGAAACACGATGAGTGTGTGCCAAGAGTATTTGTGTGAATCAGAAATGGTTCACCTGCTTTTCTTTGCTCCAAGAGCTACAGATGATGTTTTAAGGAATTCTTACTTGCTGAAGTTTTCAATACTTTTCAAATTTGTTTTTGCTCCTCATTGGAGTGAAGACAATCCTTTGAGCAGTATTCACTACTTTGAAGTATTTAAGTTTCAACAAAGCAATATATTTTAACTACATTTAATTACCTTGAAGATATTATTTCAATTTTAAGCTAATTATGCCTGTCTATGATATTTCATAAGAATATAAGGGAAAAGAACCAACCAATTGCCCTTGAAGGTAATAGGAATTAGTTGCCTAGAAACTATGCACATCTTTAAAACTTCTGTAGTGTTAAGGATGTTAACCATGCCTCAGCTAAATCCATTGTTTTATGAGTTAGGGCAATGCTAAGCAGCGTGTTTAGTCTTTTCAGTGTTTAGAGGTTATGACTTTGGTCAAGAGAAGGTATTTTCCCTGGTCTAGTGTTAGATAACATTGGCAGTTGGGAAGGGCTATTTGCTTTCCTTAAAAATATTCATCAGAACTGCCAGATATCAAATGAATCTGTCACTGCAATTAAATTCTCACCTTTTAAGACAAATGACATCCCTGAAGTGGAATTAAGATTGGGATGCAATGATATGAAGAAATTAAGTTTTTTCTCCTTGCTCACATGGGCAATCTGTGGAAGGTCTCAGCAGTAGTTTAAGATCTGCTGGGATTTGGTGGAGAGCTTTGAACAGTAACCTTCCATTTTAAAATTCACTGCAGTACCAGCCCTGTATATCACAGTAAATTCATACAGCTGCTGCATTCAGATCAGGGTTTGCCTGGCCCCTGTTTTAAATGGGCACTGTGCATCCAGCATTTTTTCAGCTGTTCCTCTCACAGGTTACTCATGATAACAGTGAAATCTTCACTTTATTTTGTGGAACAAATAAGTGAAGCTTCACAAGTGTTATGTATCCACCTACTTACCTCCTATTTCTTTCTTTTTACCATTAAAGAAAAAAATAGGCAACGACATCTGAGTCTGATAAGCTCCATTTTAAATAGACTACTGACCTAGAGAGATATGCAAAATTATTCCATTAAGGACATACTTTATTGTTTACTGTTGAAGTAGCTGCATTAAAAGCAATCTATGTGAAAAATAATGAAAGTAAATCGATATCTACAGAAACTATTTCAACAAGCAAAGATAAATGATTTTCTAGCACAGTTTGGGCTAAGATGCTGACATATTTATATTTATATTCAGTGATGTCTAGAAAAGGGCTCTGAAATAAACACTGGGAAAGTAATCACCTGAGATTTGACACTTTAGTGGTCAAAATTAGTATTCTGAAACCATGAAGTCAGAATATATGTGACTGAATAGCTGCTCTTATTGAAACATAATGTTGTATCACCTTATGCAAGGTGTAGAAGTAAATTCAAAAGCTGTATAATGAAATCTCATATGATAAAAAAATATAATTATTTTATTAGATTCTTTTTACATTATAACATTTAATATGCAGAAATTGGACACTAAAATTAGTCACAAAATAGTGTTTTAAATCAAAGTATGCAGGCTGCTAATAATCCTGGTCCCCCCAGATAACTGAACAAACCAGGTGGCATTGTTCTTCCTTAAGCTACTGAACTCTTCAGAAATCTCACATTAGGCTTTACTGTTATTATTATTATGGACAAACATTTTTAAGCACTTTAGGTTAGTTGTCATTTATGAATGCCTCAGAAAATAAAACTACTCACAGGCTAAGTGGGTTTTGAACTTGTTTACTTCTTTATACTCAAAGATAGCTCTTTTCACTTAAATTATTAAGTGAATGTAGAACAAATACCACTTACAATGACAAATTAAATTACACTTCAACCTAGGAATATTGACTTTGCCAGAGGTGTTTTCATCCAAAGAATTATGAAGGGAAAAAGCCTACAGTGTTCAGGTGCTGAGACATGCCATGATGGTCTTCTTTCCAATCCCAGAGCTGAAGAGTTAGTCAACACTGTATTTCTGCATTCATGTTTTATAGTTTTACTTGGTGTCACAACAGGAGGGCAATTGGAGACAAATAGTGAGGATACATCAGTCATTAGACAGATTAAAAAAAAAAAAAAAGCAAGAAAGCTGAAAGTATGTAATTTTAGAGAAGTTTATCAGACAGTGTGCAGTGGGTCTCTTCTCTGACAAATCACCTGGTCATGGGAAATATTGAGTAGAAATTCTTCCTGTTATTCACAGAAGAATAGGTGATGGGGATAATGCTATGTACAGTCCCATGTTTTAGAGCCATCCTCTAGTGATTGCAGGCACTGGGCTGGGAGACCTTGTAAAACCCCTGAGGGAGGTTTATAAGCAGAGCATTGTAAAGTAGAGACACTGGGGAAAGAGAGGCACTTACTACCCTGATCACTGGTCTATGTCCCTCCATGCAGGCACACTCCCTTCCCTGATTGTTAGTGAAAAGTAGAGGGAACACTGCAGGAGACCTTCATACAGCAGCTAATTTTGAAAAGTGACATTTCTGTGGCAAGAAATAGGCAACTGAGATTCTACATGCAGGCAGAAACTACCAGCTAACTTCTCTGAACAACCTGTGCCAGGGCCTTATCACCCTCACAGGGAAGAATTTCTTCTGAATATCTAAATCTAACCCTGCCCTCTGTCAGTGGGAAAACATTCCCCCATGTCCAGCCACTCCAGGCCCTTGTCCAAGGACCCTCTCCAGTTCTCTTGTAGCCCCTTTAGGCACTGGGAACATTTATTAGGAATAAGAAGCTGTTTTAAATGTGCAATGGTCTTAAGGAGAGACATTTAAGGGAGTTCAGATTTTTATATAATTGTGATTTTGACAGCTCTGCCTTGCTGGGTCCTGCCCTCAGCTCCCCCCCTCCATTCCAGCTCGTGGAGAGGAGCATCACTGCAGAGAGGAAAGTGTAAGAGGAGGCTGAAGGTGTACAAATATCTAAGCAATCACAACTCCAATGCATGGTGGAAATGATTAAGTTTCCAGGGCTCACAGATGTCAGTTTTTTTTACCCTTGAAGTACACACACATGAGGATGGCTGTGGTGGGGTGAAGACTTCTCTCGCTTTTAAGGCAAAGGAATTGCTTGAACTCACACTGAGGATCTGTAATCAGGTTTCCAAACTAAGGCACTCAAAACTAACACTCTAACACCTCTGATCTGGTTTAAACTCACTCCTTATTCCAGCCCTTCAGCCTTTAGTCAAGCAAAAGCTTTTCTGACCTTGAGGGCAGTTCTGCAGAGCAGCAGTCTGGAGAGAGGTAACTTCTATCCCTATTAGGGCTGCAAAGCTTATGGAATACCTCCTTCACATTCCCTTCAATTACTCCAAAGCATTTAAAAAGAAGAGTTTAATTTCTTTGACACATTCTGCTTCAGTTGCTGGCACGACAAGTTGTTTCTCACTGAAGCTCTCCATAAAATACTATTGATTTTGGCAGAATGGCTAAAATGAGCTGCTGCCTGCTTATCATCTTTCATAGACAATGGAAGACAACTATGGACAATGTCCAATCTGCTTTGGAATCACAGGGGTTTCACTGACAATTTCAAATAAAGGGCAACACATATTTCAGGGTTTAGGTCCAATTTTGTTTTGTCAAAGGATACAACTGTTCTCTTTTGTCACTTTGAATAAGATGACCCATCCTGCCTTGCCATTTTCAGCTTCTTCAATGAATTATCGCTGGTGTCATCTTTTAACATTGTTCTATAAGTAAATAGACTTTGTACCCAGGAGATGTGGGTCCCGTATCTGAATAGCAAAGGAGAACTCATTGTTCACCATCTCATAAAATCCTTTTGTCTTCTGTAGCACAAATACAGATGAAAAATGACTGTCTACTCTTTTTTATGTTTTAGTTTTTGAGGTCCTTTCAGTGATGAAGTGTTTTTTGTGAGAACATCAAAATGAAATATCATTCAGTAACAGAGAACAGAAATATACCACTTTGCTGACAACTTTGTGTAAATTTGTAAAAGTCACAAACAATGGAATCTGAGTATGATTCTCTTTTCCTGATGGGCATTTGTTTTATTTGATTATATCCTTACAAGATGTCTTTTATTTTATAACTGAAAAAAAATGAGAAAAAGTTTGCAGACAAATTCTTTGCACAAGACTGAGTGATCTGTGTGCTCTTCAGCAGATGTTTGCTGTGGGTTCAGAGGTGGGAGTTGCCTGCTCTGCAGAATGACAGATTTGACTTCATGATGGAGACAATGGCATTGGATACAGACGAGGCAGAGAACGAGAGCAGGACCATTTTCTCAGGTTTGTACCCTGTAAGAAGCCAACTTGTTATGTCATCTACACCTGAATATGAGTAAGGATGGAAGAACATCCTACCTGTGGGGGTGGTGAGGCCCTGGAACAGGTTGTCCAGCGAAGCTGTGGCTGCCCCATCCCTGGAAGTGTCAAAGGCCAGGTTGGAGCAACCTGGGCTAGTGGGAAGTGTCCCTGCCCATGTCTGGAGGTGGGACTGGATGGTCTTTAAGGTCCCTTCCAACCCAAGCTATTCTATGATGATTCTATGATTCCATAATGAACATGGCTCTTTGCTATGAGACAGTTGTAATACAGTGAGAATATATTGGGGTTTTTTTTGATTTTCAGTGTTTAGTTCAAACTGGGAGTGCTCAGCTGGGTGTCTCAAATTCCCAGTTATTAGAACAGACCCTGGAGTTGCTGGTAGGACAGTGTGAATAAAAATTATGGCAGTAGGAATGAACGATGCATATCCTTTAGTGAACAGATGAGACCTGAAGTCCAGGCAGTCTTAACTTAAGTGAAGTACTCTCTAAGCACAGTGGGAAAGCTTGGTCTGCAAATTTTATAACCATTTGATATACTTAAGATCACATTTATCCCTTGTCTTAATTCTGATTTTGCAGCTCACTTACTTCACAGGCAGTCAAGTAATTTGGGAAGTATTTATCAGCCTCCACATGAGCTGGGGAACATCCCACTGGGGAGAGATGATGGTGGCTTGTCCTCCTGGCAGTCTCTGCCTGAACCATCATCTGTGAAGTGTAGCCAACCATACTTTTCCTGAGTAGATACAAAAAGTGGCATTTGTGTTTTACTGAACAAAGACTCAGCTTTCATAACTCTCATTATGATTTGATTTATTGATGAGTACATGGCAGTGTTTTTCAAGGACATCACAGAAAAGTTTGCAGGAGCCACAGCAGCACTAATGTTTAACAGGGCACAAACCACAATGCAATGGGGATGCTCCAGTGACAATAGTCTTTAGCTTTCTTTAGGGCAATATTGTGGTTAGCAATGGCTTCTGAGATCAGACTGAGTGGGAAAAGCTCTTTTTGTTAGAGTTCTTTTTTTGGGCTCACATTGTGATTTATTCTAACTTTTCCATTTCCAACATACCATGAAAGTGTTGTATATTGTAGCACATCTGCAGCCATTTAGGACTTTATAGCTGCAGTTACTTTCCATACCTTAGATGTCTCCTGTTTCACTGCAACAGTGGGGATACAACCCAAATCACTTGGCCATTAATATTATGGAGACTATTGAAGTTCTAAGTGCAATGCCAGTTGCACATGTTTATTTATCTCCATGGCTTTGCTCTGGGTGTAACTACAAAACCACTCTGCTGATCACACAATAAAACATATTGGACCAAAAAGCCACTGACAATTTGAAAGAAAAAAAACTTTTTCATTAAAGCATATGACAAATTAAACATCTTCTGCATAGTTTTTTCAAACTTTCTGTCTGGTGCACAACCACACAACACACGTGCAAAGATAAATTATTTACATTAAGAAAAATATGTAACATAACATTATGGTTGAGGTACTAGAGACTCTAATGGATGTCTTAATTTAAAAAGATCCCTTGATCAATTAGGGGTAAGTTCTGTGATAACAGCATTTTGGATTCACTCTCTTTATTTCTCCTTTACAAGCCATTAATGGGTATGCCAGCAAAAAAAAGTAGCCCCATAAGAATCAGCTTTGGAAAAGATCATCTGAGATCATTTAAGTTCTTGTGCCATTAGTGTGGAATTGTTCTCTATAGCATAGTTAAAGAAGCTTTATTCAGTCTAATTTTAGGTAACTCAAGCACAGAATTATTTTCCTGTTTCTTCCCTTGCCTCATCCCTAACTAGCTGACTAGGTTAAAAAGAAGTAAAAAGGTTTATTTCATTTTATTTCTATTGCTTTTGTTTTTCTATAAACTTTCACCTAGGAGGACCTGTAGCTTCTTTTCCTTATGTGTATTTACTTAAAAGGCTTTTCAACTATATTGTTGTAATTAGGGACCAGAAAGCTAGAGATTAGGATATGGGGTTTTGTTTCCCTGTTGATACTAGAAAATTTAATTGAAATTATATTTACATATATATATATACACACACAAAACAGACACCTCTCTTTGATCTGCTCTGCTGATAAGATCATGGAGTTCGGGTCCTATTTTTATTTTAAAATCTTAAGTAATTATAAATTATCAAATATATATTCATGAGATTATTTCTGTTATTCTTTCATCCTACTTCTGAGAAATGCTCAGTGACTGATTTGAACATTGTATGAGAGCAGACAGTCCAATAAGTTCTTTGTGACCTTAGAACCACAGGTTTTCACAGCAGACAGAGATGTGAATTCAGATCATAAAATACCTTCAGCTTGTACAAATCACTGTACAGTCAATGGGAAAAATGTAAGAAAAGCAAGAAAAAGCTTTATGTTAACCCCTGTTCTGCATTGCCCTATAGCATAATATCCATTTCCAGGCTATCCCCAAGAGACTGGCATGAGATAAGCAGATACATCTTCATAATTCTGCTAATTATAGCAATAATAAAATCTCTGGTCCATTCTCTTTCCTCTGTGTTTAAACCCATTGCTATTATTAATCTTTTTGTATTTACTTTTTTTTTTTCCTTTCTCTTTCCCCACTCCATCTGGGAGAACCCATGAACTCATAGCCCAAAGCAATAGCAAAAGACTTTTTGAACCTCAGCTCAACTTCCTTTAACATGGAAGTCACCTTTAATTAAACATATCTCAACTGTTTGATTATGCTATAGTTACTTAGCAGGCATCAAAACCCACCCCCATTGCCTGAATTCATCACAGAGATACCATTGACAAGCTGCTGTCTAGCACACGTTATCTGAATATTTTATTAGCTTTTTCTAGTATATATGGCCACTATCCATATCTTGAAAATCAAAATACTGCAACATGCTTTTCACTAGAAAGACAGAAACTAGCAGTGATGCTTTTAATTATATTCTCAAATTAGATATCTCTAGTTAAGTTTAATATTAAAACTGAATACAGTTTGGTAGGGAATGACAGAAAACATTGAAATGTTAAAGCAGAACAAGAAGGAATCAGGATAACTGTATGTAAATCAATGGATACAAGGCAAGAATAGATGGGAAAGAAAAGTGCATGACATAAAAGGCAGAAAACAAATAACCTAATGGGGAAGAACAGAGAAATAGAAGCTTTAGTTGTGGCCTGATGTTCAGAGACTCTTGATAAGCATGGTTTAGCAGTTTTCATCCACAGAAATGACTGGAGGGAGACCAACACAAAGCTGGAACTCACAGACCTGATTTGGTTATGCTAATGAAAATTTCAACCTATTTGTCAAGACACAATCAGGGCTTTAAAATCACAGAATGTGCTAAGGAGAGAAAGAGCTGGTGAAAATATAGGAAGAGAACATTAAAAATTTGTTGGGGCTGAATTTTCTGGTGATGTTAACAAACAAGCTTCTCACAGTTAGTAAGATTCTGGCCACATTTATTAACGTAATTTCCCTCCGATGTCTACAATATTGTAAATTTGATTAACATAGTGTTCATCATGAAAAGATATTGGGGAAATTCAATCATTAAATAGGAAATAGATTAAAGGAATTTAGGAGAGTCCTGACCCTTCTCTGATAGAAATCACTTTTTTTCATTGACTTTTATTTATGAAATTTTTAATCTAAGACTGTATCTTCATCCCCAGTTTCAGCTTTATGTTTTAGCTCAGATCAATGTCTTTGTGGTCTTTATTCTGAATGTGCACTATGTGGTCATCTCAGACTTTCCTAAGATGCCTGTTGGACAAAATCAGCTGTAGTAAACACATTACCACTTCATGAATTATGTCTGTGTCCAAATTGCCTCTTGTTAACAGAGACCATCCATAAGTGCTTTGGTCACTGCATCTTGATGATTTGGTCTAGGAATGGTTGAGGAGAGAGATACTCTATTCCACAGAAAAAAAAAGATGGTTGAAATTACTCTCATGGTTTTCAGCTTTCTGGAAAAAAATAAACCCAAAACAAACAAACAAACAAAACCCCCACCAACCAACCAAACAAACCCCCCACAAACAAGGAAGATGTCCATCCTGAGTATCCATCTAATCCCAAGTTTGGGTTAACATTTCATATTTTATGAAATCTGAGTCCAAATAACTCATCTACATTTTCTCCCAAACTGTTTTATCTAACACCCTTCCTTCCTCTTGGTGAATAAGACAACTGATAATGACTTTATTTACCCGTTTGAAATAATGTGACAGTGCTGGTGGACATTTTTATACAGGAATCTGCATTTTCTCTGTAACTTTTGCATAACAGACATCACAGCCCATGCTTGTTATCCTTAGGTTAAAAAGCACATGATTATATAGCAAGTGACAAGGGCACCTGTGATACACAGAGCACATATACAAGCAGATAATCAGATTTCCTGTAGATGTGGCAGCTCCTGAGCTAATAGCAATGCTATTGTCTAAATATGTTACTCATTTAAGCTAATTAGTCCTGTAGTAAAAATGGAGGGAATTACCACACCTAGCAGTGTTAATGGGAGGAATAAAACTCCTATAACAGCTCCAGTTTCCTTATGTGTATTTGCCTGTATTTATGTTGGCTATATACCTGCTAACCTGTCCGTAGTGTTTCCAGGACACAACTTGGAGTTCCACCTTTTTTATACAGTGTGATAAATCCATGCCCAATCTGGGGGATAACTCTACAACACAATTTAACAAACCATCATTATTTTTTAGGCTTGGTTTAAAAATCATCTGCAGGTTGTTTTTTGGGGTTTTTTTTTCTCCATGTGATTCAGCAACAAAACCCCCATATTATTCTTGGCGATCCTTCCAATTAGATTGTATAAGTGATTATTTTATGCTACTACTTTCTGCTTGTGCCAGCAACCTGCCAGGCTATGTTTGGTCAGAAAGCAGGTTGTTTCATAGTGCAGCACCAGCAAAGTCGAGGGGATTTTTCTGGGAAGATTGACGATACAGCAGAGCTCACTCTGAAAGTGAAAAAAGCACTCATGGGTAAAATAAAACATTACAGAAGTTTCAGGTTAACAGTTAATGATCACACAGTTCTTTGCAGGCAATTACTGCAGTCTTTTCAAAGGCCCTTTTGTGGCTGCTGAAGGGGCCATCGGAGTTTCCTGCACTACTGATACCATTTTAGTAAAGCATCAGTTTGCTTGAGTCTGAAAATGTAAAGATTAACATTCTCCTTTGCTATTGTGTCATAGAATATTCTCACTGTCATTCAGCTGAATGTGACTTTTATTTTTTCAGTACAGGGAAGCAATGTCTGGGAATGCTGATAAAACCTCTGAGCACTGAAACTGGCATCTCAGAACAAATTTCAAATGTGTGTTTAAAACGTATCTACCACTGGTGGTCATGATTAAAAAATAACTTATTTATTTTCATTATTTTGGTGGTTTATACTTCTGCATGGGTTCATAGTAAGCAGAGAATTCTTTATGAAATGATACTAAGACAAAACATAACAAAGACCAGTCCTGCATTAAAGATATTCAGTAGAAATACATGCAATAGAAAAAAGCTGATAGTTGTTTCTGGACATGAACTGAGACCCAAAATGAGGGAATAACTTTCCTAATGTGACAAGAAGTCTTTAGCAATGCTCATTGTGCATCATATCCTTTCACATGAGCCATGCAAATTAGACAAATACAACCGATGGTAATCCTCTGTCCTCCCAGTTTGTCTGAGTGTGTTTTTATCCTGGTACATCACCAAATTCCTTGTTTCCTTCCAGGACTCAAATGCACATCTGCATGTTACGTAGAGGCTGACAGGCTGGGAGAGCTGGGGTTGTTCAGCCTGGAGAAGAGAAGGCTCCAGGGAGAACTTTTAGCCTAAATGGGCTCCCAGAGAGCTGGAGAGGGACTTTTCAAAAGGACTTGGACTGAAAGGACAAGTGGGAAGGGCTTTTAAGGAGGGTAGGTTTAGAACAGATATTAGGAAGAAATTCTTCCCTGTGAGAGTAGTGAGGCCCTGGCACAGGTTGCCCAGAGAAGCTGTGGCTGCCCCATCCCTGGAAGTGTTCAAAGCCAGGTTGGATGGAGCTTGGAGCAACCTAGGATAGTGAAAGGTGTCCCTGTGAAAGGTGCTCATTGAGAAATCTTAAATCTGTTTCTTTAGATACTTAAACCATAAAATCATACAGTGTGCTGAAAAGAATATAAGGTATCCAAGTGGTTTCTTGGTAAAGGCTGGATATGATTTTCTGTCTATATTTTGTCCAATAAATTAAACTTCTGTTGTCCCATGAATGGCTTCCATCTTAAAAAATAATCAGTTACAACGGATGGGTTTTGTACTTACAAAAGGTGAGAGAGAAAGAAAGGAAAAATCTCAGAATTAATATCTGATGATCAGCCTTGGCTTATAGTTACAGCAATGACATGTTACCTCCTGGAAAATCTGAAATAAGAAATATTTGTTTGTAATCTGAACCAAAACTTGTAAACAAAATTTACAAATTGATATTCAATGGATTTGAGAACAGAGATATCACCACTGAAGACAGAATGCTCGCCAAAACTCTTTCATTACATATTCAGTTCCATATTAATATGCATGCACAGGCATAAACATACATAATGCACAAAATACAACCTGTGATATGAAAATCACAGTGTACTACTTTATTTTTTTCCACTTTCCCTGCAATCATTTTTTGAAAGAACATTACCATCAACATTTGGAGTTTCCATCCATAGACATATGCTACATTTATTCTTCTGCGTCAAGAAAATATAAAATCATTTAACTGCTGTCATACTCTGAAATCCTTGCTATAGGAATTTACAGCTTTTAAAACTTGTTTCTAAAAAGATTCACATTATTTAGTTCAAAATATTTGATTCATTATTCTATATATATTTTTATTCTAAGCTATTTTATTTTCTATAGATCATTTGATAATCAATGAGCATCCCAAAAAGCAAAGCAACTTTACTTCATTCAAAGCGAGTGAGGGGAGGATTTGGTTCTGAATGTATTGAAGCAATAATATGAACTGATACATTATGGTATTCAACATTAATGGCTTAAAAGAGAGAGGAATGTTGCTTGCATTTATGTGACTTTACTGCTTCATTTTATATGACCCATTAGCTTTTCTTTTCTTGCTTCAGGGTGGATCTGATGAATACAATATGGTCAGATGGTCCATCTGTCCATGCATTTTGACTCATGGAGTCATTTCTTTGAGTAAGAAAATAATGACAGTTTCATAAACACAAGTTTTTACTGTTCAACCATTCCACATCACAAAAACCATTGTTGTGACCCACTGAGCTACTTGAAATTTTTGTTGCCCTTGGAGAGATCATGGCATGAATGAATCCATCCAAGTTTAGCTCTTTGGGGCATGGTAGTAAAATAGTACCAAAGCTTTGGAATTAACCAGAAATTATTAAGTAGTTAATAAAAGGATTTAAGTATAATGAGAAAAAACAATTATTTCAGTCTGGTGTTTTGCATAAATTAACGAAATTAAACCAATGAAAAAAAGAACACTGTGCAATTTTTGAAACTCTGCTTGGGGTCATGTGCACTAATTTTCCCTCTATACCACGTTCACCACTGTCCCAGGGAAAGAAGCCTTGGGCAGCTGACAAGTGGGAAGCTGAGCACCCAAAAAAATGTGCAGGCTGGACAAATGAGCAGCAGACTATAGATCCAAGAGCAGTGATGATAATTCCAAAGACAGCGTATTGTTTCTGCACTTACATTTGAATTTCCCACCACCTGACATCACCCTGGGTGACACATCATTACCTTTAAGATTTTACAGCAGAGGGACCTAAGATACCGGCTCTCAGGAAGCACCTGGTGGTCTGTCATCATCAACAGGCAGGATACCTGGCTGGCCAGCAAATCTCATCCAGCTTGTCTCCTGCGCTGCAGGCTTTCCCCTCACACCACATTTTGGTTTTGTCTCTTATAATGCTTTGCTTCTCTTTGTTCTACTCACCTCATCATAGTGCCTCTGTCTCCTGTTTTGTCGTTACATGTAATTTATTGCTCCATAAAGAAATCTGCTTTATCCTCAAAATAAAGCTGGTAAGTCAAAATAGAATTATAGAACAAGTCCTCACTCCTTTCACTCTTGCCTCTCTTTCTTTGTGTGGGTTTTATTTTTGGAGCTGCAAGTTTTTAAGTTTGTCTATCTTATACTTTCCCAGATCAAAGCCAAATAGGGTTCTAGTTTCCCATGGTTTCTGAATTCATTACAGGAAAGAAAAGTAATTTATCTAATTCATAAGGTATTGTTAGTCATTTTTCTGGATTGGAAGATGCATTTTCAAGTTGCAAAAGGGTTCTGGAATTCTAAGATGCTATTAAATCAACATGCTTTTCTAAAAAAAAGCTAAGTGTATTATTTCGTATTCATTCCTCTTTTTTTTCCCCTTGTTTTTTATATTTGTCACCTAATCAAGTCTCAAAAAATGTGTGAGCAACCAGAATAATAAATGTACACAGACGAGTGACTATGGCTTGATCCCAAGTCCAGTGTAGAATAAGCTCCTTTAATATCAGTGTGTGACAGACTGGTTTTGTAGCACAGCCTCTGAGAAGCAGTTAGCAAATGATTCAGAGCTTGGAAATTACTTAAAAGTGCATTTGTTTGGCAAAGTCTTATGAATAATAAACATAACAGAGTTGTAGAGTATCACAACCAATTGTAAGCTATTTGCTAGCAAAACAAGAGAAGACATTTGCAATAAAGACTATCCACAGAAATAATCTGGTTTTACTTAATGCAGCACCGAATTGTTCTCACTGCCAGAGGAAGACCAGTCCACAGCCATATATTAATGTGTTTTCTACACTTCAATTTTCAAGGTCTTAAGTCCTGTTGTGTTAGTTTTCTGTTGCAAATCTTTCCCATTAAAGAAATTTTAAGTACATCTTTTTTTTTTCCTAATATAATAATGACAAATAAAGTAGGACTGTAATAGAATGAGTCTGACAGCTACATACCCTTTTCCCATTTTTCTTTGCTATATGCTGGCTGATTGTCTCTTGTAAAGGCTTAGCTTTACAGCTTGGGACAAGAGAGAGAGGGAGAGGGAGATGGAGAAAGAGAAATTGTACACACCAAAAGATTGAATTATGAAGCTGTGTCTTCTCTACTGATGGGCTACCTGTGCTTGACATGTATCCTCTAAGGAAGATCCTGACAGGGGGTGGTAAAGGCTGGAACAAGAAGGAAAATAATTATTTAAATTAAGTTCATCTGTTTCAAGTTGTGTTATACCAGATGGTTGGTGAATATGAGAATATGAATATTATGGAAGGCCTGATGAATATGAGCTTTAAGAAGAGCTAATAGAGGCAAACTCTTTACAAGTCAAAAGCAGGCATATATGTCCAGACATATTTCCTTTAATTATAATGAGGCTTCAGCTCATGAATGTGTTTAAAAACTCACAACTCCTTACAATCTTCCCGATTTTTTACTTAGAGTCTTCTCATTCTTTCAAAGAATTAAATATTTGTTATCCCAGAAGGGTTTTTCTTCTTTATTCAATGTCTATTTTGTGATTCTTGAAATCAACAGAAAGACCTTAAAAAGTATGTATGCTCGATACACTCCATGTGTTCACTATTACTTGGTCTGAATAATATTACCACTACAACTACCAGGGCTATTTTCATCTCTTTGTACCACACTTTCCTATGGGAAGGATACTGAGAAAAAAATTGCAACATATATCCAATCCCAGCTCATACAGTTCTGAGTCTTGACATGGTGACTGTCATTAGGTCCCAAAATAACAAAAATAATTGGTCTTTTGCTCATGTTTTAAACTACCCAGCTATTTCTCTGCTCTTTTTGAAGATACTGGGATATTTTTGCTAGTCCCAACGTAAATGATAAAATGAACACTTTCACCAAAATGTAAAGCCTATGATGAATTGTATTTTCTCCCTTTCTTTTATATTTGCTGCATACATAATCTAGAACACACTTCATAAGAAATTGAATTTTTTTTTTTTACATGAACATATTTTAACACAATATTTATTTTGTGCTTGAAGTCCATCTACCTTAGAGAGAAACTCTTCTGACTTGGTGAGGCTCAGTTTTGTTATGTGACAGCTTCATACCAACACTTGAATCTGAGTCTTTGTGTCTGGCTGTCTTATTTTAAGAATCCTTTCTTAGCCAATGATTTTCTTAACTGTATCTTGTGACTGCTGCCCTCCTGTGCCACTCTAAATAAAGTCTTAGAATGAGATTCATATCACCCGACTTGAAATGTCTACAAATATAGATATCTACATATGAGGCAGGCATTTAAATTTCCTTTGTATTCATTGGGATGACATAGTCACTACTTGAGTGCAATTCATCTGGCCTAATTTAGATGTCTTCATTAGGATGAAAGGAATTGTGTCCTAGAAAAGTCCATTTCTTTCCACTGGCTGTAAATGGAGTGACTACAACTAGATTAAATGAGGATATACTTACTGTAGATATCTCCAAGTGACTCTCAGCGGAAATGTACCGCTCATTTTGTTTTGGAACTGGATCCAAGATCCAGTCAATTCAGTTTTATCTTGCTTTTATTTTTTTTTTCCCCTGTAATTATATTTATAGTAATTCTAATCATACACTTATGTTTCTCAGCTTCATTGATTGCACTCAGTCCTTTGCCTCCAGCCTTCCAATAAACACAGGAAATCATACTATTTATTATCTTATAGACTGTTAACTTCCTCCTCATCCTCCTGTCAGGTTTTTGATTTAAGCTTCAAAAATATTCAGACAGTAGTTCAAAGAATCAACCTCTACCTCATTCCAGCCCTATCACTTCAGGTCACATATAGAAAACAGTTGTTCAATTGCCCCTCTCCCCTTCCTGAATCAGTAAACAACCTTTTCTTTCATGAAGCGCAGCTGAAACAGGAATATAGCAAATTACAGAAGTGACAAGCAGTCACTTTGGTAAATCTGACAGTGTGCTTTTATCTTGTTTCAGATTTTGCCATTATTTTTTCTGGTGCAGTATGTGCTTTCCCTTATTAATTTGCCTATGTTTCTTCAAAAAAAAAGTGAACTTTCATTATTTCAGATGTGTTATTTCCTGTGTTATGCTGTAAAACATTTGTGCTTCATATGCCCACCATACAAGGTTTTTTTTTAGATCTCATGTTCCTTAACAGCTTTGATCTCCATCAGGTGGTTCTTCACCCCAAAAGCATTCTTACAACATCCTTTCTTCCTCCCTCCAGAGGAAATATATAATTACTTTCAACATTAGTCCAGTTTTCTACTCGTGTTTTTATCAATGTCTGCAGGTCATAGTCAAGGCAAGTTACTTGTCTTAAGCATTTAACATCAGACATTTTCTATTTTATTCTCAATTTAATAAGCAAGGTCTTTTCTTCCACTACCCACTTAGTGGCATCTTTCTCCAACATTTCTTACAAATGTATTCTGGTCTGTGAATGCGTGTTGCAAGCACTCTGGCAGATACCATGAATTCTACCCATTCCAGGTCCTTTCCAATTTACAGTTGTACACAACTCCCTTGATCATCCTTGTATAGAATCTGCACCTTTTATTCCTTAATCATGATTAGAATAGGCCCAATGGGCTTCAATGAGATTGTTTTTCCTCTTTGTTGGAACTTTATGAACCACAAACATTTCTGGCCCTATTCAGCCTACAGTATAAAAGTTGATTTTAAAGGCCAAACATCAAAGGTAAGAGTTGTAAGTCCTGCCAGACTGAGCTACATAAGATTAGAAATCTATTGAAATGAATTAAAAAAAATCAACAAGCTTGGTCAAATTTAGGATCATGGGCTCCTCTGTGCCTAAGCAAATATTTGTGTATATCTAATGTTTTCTGAAAAATAAAGGTGAGATTTTTACATGGAAAAGTCTTTTTATCCTCTTTTAAAAAGTGGAACATTGTGTTGTCCTCCAGCACATAGCACACATGGAAGGGGTCTGTGATGATTTAAGGGCCTCCTGCATGAATATGGCTGTAATGACATTTTACTTTCTGATTGTCAAGGAGAGAAAAAAGCCTCTGGGGTTTGTTGCTACACTGAATTTGCCAGACATCTCTATCTGGGGTGCTGCTGCAAAGCTTTATTCTAGCTGTAAGCGCATCCATGATCAGTCTCACCCTTGTAAGAGTTTGTCATGAGATTCTTCTGCAGAGGAGCTGGTCCTGGAAGGTACAATGCTGTGTGTGTGTGTAAAGCAGTCTAGGAAATGAAAAGGGCAGGAGTCTTGTGTGAGATGCTTTTAGAGATGAATTCTTCCTGAGGAAGCTGGAGTGTGTGGTAAGGGCTCAACAAGCACTACTTAGAGGTGTTTTCTGGGAAGTGTGTAAGTGATCTCACTGCACTCCTGGAACTGTACTCCAGGTTTTTATACGGTGCCATAAGGATCTCTACAAGGAGCTCAGAGTATCTGTCCTCTGGGACATGCACATGGCTTATTGCAGCATAGTGGTGTTAGGCATGGCCATTGTAAGTCCTGGAGAGGTATAAAAACAAACACTGAAGGGTAAATAAGAACCAATTACAGAAACACAGATGGCTAAGACAATAAATATGTTTGAGTTCTGTCACAAACTAAAGTATTCTGAAGTCTTTATATTATACCAGAGCAGTTAAGCATGCAGTTAACTTCTCTCTCTGCTCAAGCAGCAATGCATAAAGAAATTATATCTTATTCTACTTCCTGTGAGATTTGTCTCCAAGGTAAAGCTTAGTACAATGGTTACTCTTTCTGAGATGACCTGTGAATGACATAAGATTTTAAGCTTTTAAGCTTTTGTGCATAACTTGAAAAGTAAGAGTAATTACTTCGAAGTTAAGGAAGCATTCATATGCTTAAAAACTTTGTTATACTGAAAACTGAGAACTCACCCACAGGATCATGGACAAACAGCTGAGTTTTCTGTAAGTGGTTCCCATACTCATTCAGTCAGGAGGATCTTGCATGTTAAATAAAGATTTAGACAGGCTATACCCCTAAAGGCTTGCACTAAACTTTATATTCTGTAAGTTCCTCTGAGGATAATGTAGAATTTAACATACGCTGTGGTACAAAATATTATTTGCCCATCTTGCTGGATGTTGTAATAGCCTTTGGGGGCAGCAACAGAAGTTGCATCTCTTGCTTATGGCAAGTTCAGACTTGGAAACTGTGATTTACAGTGTTTAATGTGCAGCCAACCAAAAGCCCACGACTCTGCCTCATCAAATAGGCAATATGACAATAGCTGAATGACTGGGAGGAACAGATTTGCCTTCACAAATTAACATAAAAAGCATAATAATTCTTGACCTATTTGATTGAAATAAAGTTTAAAAAGATAGATGGAAATCATATAATCATAGAGTAGTTTGGGTTGGGAAGGGATCTTAAAGATCATCCAGTTCTGGCTCTCCTGACATGTGCAGGGACACCTTCCACTAGACCAGGTTGCTCCAAGCTTCATCCAACCTGGCTTTGAACACTTTCAGGGATGGGGCAGCTACAAATTCTCTGGGCAACCTGTGCCAGTGTCTCTCCACTCTTCATAATTTCAATTTAACAAAAATGTCTGGAATTAATTATAACTTAGAAATTTACATCTCCCATACTGAGTATAAAAAGAACCTAATGTGAAATACTGAGATTTATGTACTTACTCCTTGGATAGATAAGAATAAGGAATGCAGGCTGAAAACATCCTGTGCAAACTGCTGAGCTAGACCAATGTGAAAGCCTGCTCCCTCAGTGTCAGAATCTGTTTGTCTTTGCTCCTTTTTTATGTTTTTAGTATGTCCTCCTGTGCTCTCTCAGACATAATCAAACCTCATTGTCCACCTCCAATTCGCTCCTTAAAGCTCATTTCCTCATTAATCTCTATAAAACACTGGACAAAGTCTTAACTGTGGGCATGCTGGGATAGAGGGCTAATCCTTATTCTAACATTATTTTCTCACATTTCCCTTCTTAAGTTACTGTTTTTTCCATGTAGAGGGTGAGATTCTTTTTTGAGCAGAAGCCGACTTCTCATGATAGGTATAAAGACCGGCCAGCACAGTGGGATCCAGTTGCTGACTTATGCTTTTAGCTTCTACCAGAACAAAACCAACTTCATCAACAATACTTATATATAATAGAGTTACATAAATTTGCTCTTGCCTCAAAATTCTAGTTTCTTTTACAACACCAAATGTAGTACTTCACAGACTTTGTGTACTGAAGTTGCTGTTTTCAGTGCGGACCAAAACGTCTGCTATTTGTTTTAAAACCTTTTTCCATCAGTGCTCTACAGAGACACTCAATTTAGCTACAAATAAAATAGCTCTTGATGTAGAAATGCAGCAGTTGTGTCAGCATAATGTTGCTCCTGAACTAATAATCCTGCTTCAATGAGGATAGCCTTGTTCTGCTCCCAGAACATGAGCTGAGATCAGTGCACAGAGCTGAAATGTGAGGGTTTGGGGACTTGCATTAGCTCAGAAAGCCTCTATCTTTAACTCAGAGCTGCAGAGCCCAATGTAGATAGAGAATCATATATATGTTGGCTGGAAGGAACCTCTGGAGACCTTCAGCCTTTGGATCAGAGTAGGACTTTGGGCAACCATGAACCATATAACTGGCAATTTTACCTAGCCAAGTGTAAAAAATTTGTGGGTGGATATTTCAGACTCTTTGAGTAACCTCTTCCTGTGCTGCATGATCTTTCTGTTGGAAAGAACTCTTCCTAGTACATGACCTGAACCTTGCAAATGCTTGTGCTCAAGATGAGAGTGCACCTTTGGCTCATATTCCATTCACAGTAATTCTCAAGTCCTTTCCTGCAGTGAGTTCCCAGGTTTTCCAGAGCCCTGTGCAGGATTTTAGAGCATTTTCCAGCCCATGTGCAGAAATTCATTTCCCCTTGGTGAACTTTTCAAGTTGCCCCCTGACTCAGTCCTCCAGACTATCAAACTTGACTGGTCTGAAACTCTACCTTTTGGTATCTCAACCTCTTCCGATAACTTAGTATAATCTGCAAACTTGCTGAAGGTTCTCTCTGCCCCTTCATCTAGACTGTGACTAAAATGAACCATGTGTACATATGTTTTATTCATGACTACTGCCTCAGCTAAATTTATCCAATTTTCTTTAAAGCCACCTAGACAGTCTCATGGATTAGTTAAATCATAAGGTCTGACATCCCTCATTATACTCTTAGCTCTTTGGGTTATGGTTCTTGTTAGCTTTACCCATCTTTTTTTTTCAGCACCAAATCTCCACATATGTATGTGATTCATGGCCTGAAATTAGCCCTGGTCAGAAATCAACAGAAGGGCTCTCAAACCATGTCCAAGTTACGATTCCACTGAAGTTGTTCTGGTCCCCAACAATGCTCAGAAAATCAAGTAATGGCTGAACATTTGTTATTTAGATGCAGAACTGTGTATTAGGCACCAAGCAAAGTTGATTTGTGTGATGAAACAGCTCTGCTCTTCAGTTCTACCCAGTAATGTCAGCATGGACAGCATAACTAGTTCAGCATCAGCCAAATTGATATGTAAGCCGTTCAAATTCACACACACCAACAGCTGCTCTCCCACTTGTGCTCTCTTATTACTCCCTCTATTGCTGACTCATAATCAATTTATAACTCATTTCAATTACCTACATCTCTCTGTGTTTAAGGTAGATCTCATCAACCTCTAATGAAGACAAGCAAAGCATTACCTCATGCAAAAGAAGAATAGTTCCTGTCACTCAATTTTTTCGCTCAATTTCCTCAATGTAAATTCTTTGATTTATTTGTATGATTAACTATATATATAATTTAGTTAAAATTATTGCTGGTGACTCTGCACAGGCAAGATTTTTCTATTGCATTGCCCAGTTTTTAATTACGAAAAAAATATACCTTAATGGATATCTATTATTGGCTACAGTGGAACTTTAAAGAGAACTGTGGAACAAACTACCTGTCACAGGTGTTATTGGTCCTAGAAACCTAAACCAATAAAAGAATGCATAGAACATCTGGTGGACAAATTTTACAATAGATAATAACAGCTTCAGCTGGTATGGGATTGATTTCAGATTAAAAAAAAAGTTATTCAAAGTACCAGTTGAACTAATTTTTTTTTTCTCATTCAAGGCAGCATTAAGATACACATGGAAATTCTGCATTTGATGCAACCTGTGTGCCAAGCTTCTAGATATCTGCTGTGGGAATCTTCTCACTTGATGCTAGATGGATGTAGACATTTGTATGCAAAGTGCTCACCTAAGGCTCTCTTTATAGGTGACTTATGCCCTGGTAAGTGTGTGATATATATATCCAAATGCAATACAGTTAATTTGTGAGGCTTGTATGTCTTCATATAGCGCTCAGCTCTTGTGGTTCCACAAGATTTCAAACTCCAGAGAAGTATGTTGCATCACCACAGGTAGTAGCAACCTCCCATAGATGGAAAAGACAGTGAGTGACTATAAAATGGTGCAGCTCTTTACACGTCAGGTTGGTACCAAGGATGATTATAATCAGTCATAACTTGGGCAGACAGACTAGGTGGGAAACTGAGTTTAAAATTGACAGTGTTGAATTGCCAGCACTCCTTCTACTACCAAAAAAGTGTACTTTTCACACTCACATGGACAGTCCTCCTGAGCTGCATCATTTCTAAGAGCTCACACTTCTGTAATGCTCAGCTCCCTACTGGGAAGTTAATGGACCCTTCCAGTTTACACCAGCTGAGTGCCAGTGTGATGTGACATCCTGGGCATCGAAACACAGCTGGCAAAGGACATGTTGTTCCCAATAAAATTCAGCCCCTGAAGGCAGATATCTAAATGCGTTTTCAGACTCTTAAATCAGTGGTTTGATTTTCTCTATGTGTATCAGTCTCCATGGGGCAGAGGTACTGCAACAGTTCCAAAGGTAAAATCAAATGGTAAGGTCTCAGGGCACATAGAACTAAGCATGTACATCAAAAAGGACTGGCTGGCTGCCTTCTGCCTAATCTGTCCTGTTATTAAAAAGACATAATAAAATTCATCCATTCACAGATGTTATAAATCTCAAGCAGCTCTTGTTATAACACAGAGTAAATGCAGTTCATCAGAAAGTTTTGCAAATAAAAATGCTTGCTATGATTTAAGGTCTGTTGTATGCATATCAACAATGATTATATGATTAAATTCCAATCCAAACCTCTTCAAGTAAACATGGATTACTGGCAAATTGAAAATATTAAAGTCTACCACTATGTGTAGTTTGCTAAAGTGCTGTAAGATCAAGACAGACAATGTTAGATTCTGGCACTGCCCATATTGATGCTTCGGTAGCTGCAAGTAAAATAAAATAAATAGATAAATAAGACATTAAACCTGAAACTGAGCAGCTTCACAGTAGTCAACACACATCTGTCTTTGTTATAAGCAAAGTGAGGGGGCGGGATAGAGAAGAGCTAAATGGGTAAGAAATCCCTAGAAGTTTGGCATTTCTGAGAGCATGAAGAGAACTGCAGGGAGAGTGAGGGGGAATGTGGGATCAAGAAAATTTTCTACTGTATTGATTAAGGGAGTAAGTTGTTTATTTTTGCCTCTGACTCCTGTAATGATAAATGTAGGACTCTGAAAAGTGGCAGAAAACCACCATTAGCTTCAATGCAGCATGGCTAAAGGGTTAAATGGAAAGACCTCTCTACTGACAGTAAGGAATGGCAGTGAAAGTCCAATAATGTGACTTCAGGCTAATCACACACACAGCATAACATAGGAAGATGTAATGTACAGTTCCAATGCATATTTAGTAAGCAAGAAAGGATGTTTGCATATAGAAAACCCATTTTGGAATTCAGAAGATAGGGATTAAGTTGACAGCTCTGTCCCTGATGTGTTACTTGCTGTCTCCCTGATTTACCTCTCCATAAGAGGGAGATAACAAAACATTTTTATCCATCCTCATCACTTCTGTGGTGACACTTATGACCTTTCACATAAGACAGGACCTGACTTTAAGAACTTTTAAGAACTTTTAATCTAAAGCAGGTTTTAATCTCAACAGGAGACTGAAAGCAAGAAATGTCTATGACACAGGGAAAGTACAAGAAAATATCAGTGTTTTATTGTTCTGCAAGGGAGGCAGGACTTCTTATACTCCTCAACCTCTACCAAGATTTCTAAGAAGTATCAAGTCAAAGGTAAGTCTCAGGTAAGGTTTTGACCTGGGATAATGGAGAGAAAAGGCAGTTTCTTCCTGGTATGTGGGAAGCAGTATCTCCCCATGGAAAAAGAATGAACATACCTATCTGCAAACTGAATAGGTTGAAAATGGATGTTTGTGCAATGGGCAGAATGAAAGTGGGAATCAATTCCTGAATATTTAATAACAGAGAGCAGTAGAATGGGGATAGTGAAAGAATTTGAGAAAAAGGACTTATCAGATGCACAAGAAAAAATGCATAAAATAGTGTATAATAGAGGTACATAGAACAGTGTGCAAAGACCAAAACAAACAGGTGAGACCTGAACAAAATGAGACTCAAGTTGTCAAGGTCAGAGAAAATAGACAATGGAGAGGCAACAGCTTGGGAGATTGGAGAAGAGTTTTTTCTATCTTAGTTCTATATAGATTATAAAACTTCCCATCCAAGATCCCCTCCTAGCTTTGAAAGACTTTTTACTTTTAGATGACAAACTGGGGTTTTTTGCTGCCAAGGCTTAGATTTGAACTTTTTACTTGCCATATATATTTTTTCCCTTGATGAAGGGCAGAGAGGCACTGTCTATTTGGATGGAAGTGTTGGGCACTTAAAAACAGAAAATCTACACCCTGAGTCCAGCTGCAAAACAGAAATGAAGCCAAAGATTCAGGATGTTCACATTCTTGAGCTACCTGCCTTTTTTTTTTTTTCCTCTACAATAGAATCTTAAAAAATTGAGCATTGTGAGGCATAAATGTCACAGGGGTCCTTCCTATCCCATTCATCCCTTCCCTTTCCACTTTCTCCAGCCATGCTCCTCACAAGGGATGAGCACAGAGGAGTGCCTGACACTACCAACATCTGTAGGCTGAGGATGTGCAGGTGGGCATAGCTGTGTATTTAGAACTGTAACGCTGAGATTTAGTCCCAAATATGTTCATACTGAGTTAGCTTTACACATCTGTGCAGTAACAAGCACTTTCAGAAGTCAAAACAAAACAAAACAAAAAAATTAAATTAAATAGTACCTGCATTTGAAACTCAGGAAAACTTTACAATTAACATGGACATCCTAGGTTGTGGCTTATAGGCAATGTGGAGGTCAGAGGGAAGATAATGTTTCTTTAACATTTAGTGCAAGACATTTGGTATATTATAAAGACTGTCAAATAGTATATGCACCAGTCTATGTTTATGTTCAAAATATATAAATTGACATAACTGCATTTTGATGCTTTCAATTTTTTATTTCTGTCCTCTGTCATTATATCTGAGACTGGAGATGGGAGGGTTTCCTTCCCCCGTTACACCAGTTGTGAATACAAATACAGTCAGAGCTTAAACTGGAGTCAAGTAGAAGATATTCTACTATAATCCTCAATCTTCAGTCCCAGTGTCCGTGCCAAGTTATACACTTACATTAGGAACACCTATTTTCAATGTTAATAGTTATTTTGTCTGCAGAAGGCTTTAAGGACAAAAAGAAAACAAAGCAGAAATAATGTAAGAAAAAAGGTGGGGAGAGAAAGAGAGAGATTAAGACAGGAGAGAGGCAAAGAACAAGCAGAGAGTACACAGGCAGTAGCAGAGCTGATGATTTATAGGAGAGAAAAGATGACTGCAATAATGAGCCCCTCAGTGGGCAAAAACCTGCCCTGGATTGTCAGAGTTATTCAGAGCAGCTCCAGGTTCAGCTCCAGGAATTTAGAACCCCAAACTGGGCTGCTTTGTATGCTTCCTGGTACACCAATACCAAGATTGCACTTCCAGCTCCCTCCTGCTTCACAGCAATGCTGGTGATTCTGTTCTGGGAGCAGAACCAAAATATTTGGCTGTGTTTGTGTGTGCAGTGTGCAGTGAGTTCCTTTCTTATGTCTTTGAAAGACCGCAAGATATGAAAAAAATCTAGACAATTCAAGCTACAAACAAACTGTCTCACTGTGCTTCTGTAATGAAAGAAGGTGAAAGATTCTTTCTGCAGAAATAGACCACCACAAGGTGTTAAATATCAAGTCATGCAATGGCTGGTCTGCTAAATCTGACTATAATACAGTAACAATAATGATAAAATATGTACATGTTACTCATGTGTTGGAAAGCCTGCTTGTCTAGTGCTGGAAAAGGAATTTATGGAAACTAACTGGGGTTAGAAGACTCAAAGGACTTAGGATGGAAAGCAAAAATACCATCCATCCATTTGATCCTTGATTTCTGTATTCTACTCTGTTGACATTTTCGAGCTTTCTGCTGCACCTGAGGGACAGAAAATTATTCTCTGCCTTGAATGAAAGCTGCGATTCTTCTTTAGTTTGCTTGTTGGTTTCATGTTGGTTTTTTTTTTTAAATAGATGGAACTTTTAAGGAAAACAAATCCAGGGATTCACAGGAAAACTGTACTAGACAGCAGAAGGAGCTATTTTCAGCATGTATGCCAAGCATTTTCCAGTCACTGAGATTTACAGAGACCCTGCATATTTTTCAGCACAGGTAAAATTCCTCTGATAGCAAATTAAAGGCTATGAATAACAAGTTTTTCTGATTTACCTGTGGCAGATTCCCAGCTAATGCCCCACAGGCCCAAGGAGCATAGGCTGAATACAACAATTTGGGGAAAAAAATAACAAAAGGCCAAGACTTTCCAAGTGCAATTCTTCACTGAACAATTTATCTTATCTTTCCATTGCATACTTAGATTTGGATTTCATATACATGTGCTTCTACATTTTCCAGCTCCAATTTTAACAAAGACCATTGTTGGAGGATTCAAGAAAGTTGTTTCAATGATTAATTACTTTTACTCCAAAGAAACCTGCCCTGTGTTGTTTGAACAAATAGTCGCTGTATCACTTGTGCCTATTTTTGCTGGAGGAATTGCCTCATTATTAAAGTACTGTTTCCTTCTACATAAACAACCTTTTGCAAATCTTGTGAGTGGTGCCCTGTGTGAACATCAGAAGAGTGGAAGAGAATCACATTATTCACAGCAGGAGGGAGGAGAAGAGAACTTCCTATCTTCAGGGTCTTTCCTTTAATTCTTTTTTTCCCTTTCTGATACTGGCAGATGCAGGGCTGTGGGATGTTCATGAAAAGAAGGATGTCAGTGTGGCAGCTTGTAAAGAAGAGTGCAGAGTGTTTGAAGAAACTGTTGAAAGAGAACCAGTAGTATGGGGGAAACATACAAAGTGCCATATAGCAACAAAATCATCACAGATTAGAGAGAAAAACAAGAGTCACGGCCAAGCCAGTGAATTGACAGTCTTTGTCTCTCTGAGGTTTGAAAGACTGAAACACAACTAACATCCATCAGAATAAACCAAACCGATGTATTGAATGCCCTCTTCTCTTTTCAGGTCCTGTGAATTCATGGAGGTGTTCACTTTTCAGTGCACTGGATCACACAGAGGATTCATCTTTCCCTTTAAGAAAATAACTTGGCATTTTTTTGTTGTTTAGAGTGCAAGTCATTTATTCTGTCCTCGTACAGGGCCAGACTACATATTGATTCAAACTGATGTAAACTGATGTTGCTCAGACAAAGTCAGTGCTAATTTATACCAGCAGAGTCTTTTCCCTTCATTTTTAATATTCAGGGAAGCTGAATGAATCACACACTCTTGATTTTGATCTCTAGGTTTTCTCTTACTATACTGAGCTAGTTAGTTAAACAGTTTATCTGTCCTGAGTCCTTTCCCAAACATTAATAAAACCATGTTAAACCCATCAAGGATTATCATGTTCAGCACTCAAGATAGCTGGAGAGATCACAGATGGGACTTCCAAAAGTTTCTAGTTTCTAGACTGAAAGGTGACAATCTTATTTTGATTATAGTTAAAGTAAAAAATATATTTTCACATGCAAACCATATTCTTATACTTCCATTAACTCATTAAAACATAATAAACATAAAGAAGAAATTTCTCTAATTTCCTTTAGCGATGATATGAAAGATGAGTAAGTAGCAGGAACTTATGATTTCAAACTTTGAAAGCAACATAAAACTTTTAAGAAAACCCAAGAATACAGTAATTAAATTGAAACATCTCTTACATGTCCATGGTATATGGAAAACAAATACATCAGCACCAAACACTTAGCAAATCCCTAAGAAAGATCATCTCACCCATTATTTATTTTGTTTTACACTACAACACAATAAAGACAAACTTTGGATAACGCAGCTAAAGATGGCTAAAGACAAGTGCATGTTTGATTTGAATGACACTGAAGAAAGAACAGGAGGACTCCACCTCTTAACCATGGAGCAGTGTCTACAGTTCTGAAAACACAGCCAGAAATAGGTCATCCCCAAAATGAGGGAGGGAATACAGCGACTCAAACACACCAAAGTAAAAGGACGCCTTGTCAGTGATTTAATTTTGTGAGATTGGATGAAGGTCTTTGGATTTGAACTTTAATCAAAGAAAACACATGTTTTTTAAAGTTTCCTTTGAAAGATAATGAGGAATGCTTAATTATATTCTTATTTAGATGGAGATTGAACAGAAATCAATGACTTAATGATGTAATGTAAGAAGACTATTTGCTTATTTTTGTGAGCAAAACAGCATAAATATTTGGTCTTGTGGCCTTTCCTGTCTCCCAGTAGATGTCACAATCCATGTAGATCTCCCTCACATCAGCTCTGTTTTATATCATAGAAGCTTTGGAAAAATTCTCTTCTGACTCCTATTCAAGGCATATAATAAATACTATGCAGCTCCACAGCTGTGATATCTGCTTCTTGCTTTTTTTCCCATCCACTCACAGCTGTTTGAAATATCTGTACAATTTGTCAGAATTTTTTTTTTTTTAAAGTTCTGGCTTCAGATTAAAAATAAATTATCAACCTAAATATTTGCAGAAGAAAAAAAAGTTTGCAGTGCTTGTTTTCCCAGCAACCTGCATCAAAATCACCAGCCCAGACATTTTATGCATCAAGCCTGATGGATGGTAATTTTCATCTGGGAAATAATAGAAAAAATACACTGCAAATGAGAAGGTGTCAAGCTCTGTTTCTTACTTGTCTCAAGAACAATAAATGTCTCTTTTAACCATTTCAGATGATGAAAGTAATTGAAATGTATGATTATTATTTTTTGTGAGTTTTAATTCTCCGATTTAAACTCAGTGTGTGTTGCAGTCTGATAATGAGTGGGATGACAGTATCATAGAATTATGGAATCAAAGAAGTGGGAAGGGACCCATAAGGATCATCAAGACCAATTCCTGGTTCTGCACAGAGCAATCCCAAGAATCCCACCATGTGCCTGAAGGTGTTGTCCAAATGCTCCTTGAGCTCTGTCAGACTTGGTGCGGTGACCACTTCCCAGCCACCCTCTGGGTGAATAACCTTTTCCTAATATCCAACCTAAACCTCCATTAAGACCAAAAAAAAGAGCCTATATTTACTGTTTTCCTGGATTGTTAAAACACTCAAGGCTGTGTCTAAATCCCACTGTCCTTGAGAGAACTGGGCATAACTTAGTTTGCTGAATATTTCCAGCCAGGGAAAGACTACACACTCACGTAGGATTATTTTTTTAACGTGGCACCTCCATCATCTGTTTTCTTTTTTGTTTTCTTCTTATTTTGTTTGAAGTTTTCCAAGCAATGCCCCAGGCTTTTACCTTGCACTCATATCACCACAGTTCACTGCAAAACTTTCTCGACTGCATGATTTGAATTGCTTTTAGGCAGAGTTTCTTGTGTTGGCAACAGGGCTTGGAGTTGCTTTTTGATGCACAACTTGCTCCTGACAGGAGACAATAATATCAGTTTGCAAACTACACAAGGGTGGGCATAGTATCTAATTATTGCATCTATTTTTTTTTTCCTTTTTTTTTTCTTTTACCTGATTGGATTACTGGTTTATCAACTACAGCTGAGGGATCTGGTCCTGGTCCAAGCCAGTCACAGGGATGATGACCCCTAAGGACAGCAGTGAGGTAAGAGCCAGTAGGACTGGAAAGGAGGTAGTCTATCCATGACTGGGAAGTAAGTGGTTTAAATCCATGATTCTTTCCTTTAAGATTTCAGAGTACTTTTTTTAAAGTGCCAGTAAGTTAAAACATTTGGCAAATTTCAAAATTGTCATGTTATACACAGAAAATAGATTTTACAAAGCAGAAGAAAACAAGAATTTAATTGGAGAAATATCAGAACAGGAGCTTCAATAGTATAATGCTGAGGTAAAACTGAAGTAACTACAAAAACTATTTTTTCTCAAAGAATGTCCAGATTTTAGAAAGTGACATTTCTGCTGGAAACCTTTTATAAAAGTCTCATAGACTGGAAACAATGACAAAATAGTCAAAATTAAGTGTGAGATTTAAACCCACAGTCCCTGCATTTACTCTGTGGGCAGTGTGCTTCATGGTGTCAAAATCATTTTCAACACCATTTTAAGTAACTTACCTGCTTTGAGGTGAGACAATAGGGACCCATCTGAAGTCATGTTTGAGATGTTTTGCAGCACTTAAAAGAGAAATCTTTCTTTATTTTCCATAACATTTTGGAGGCATTCCCCGTTCCAGCTAGTTACCAGTTTCAGAACCCTGGGCAAAACCTTTATCACAAAGATAACTTGATCAAAGCTTCAACCTTGCAGAACTTCATGACCAGGGTAGCAAAACTGAATTCCCTTTTATATATTTCAAAACATTACTGTCCTAAGCATATTTACCTTTCAAATACAATTTTCATATATGCTTCTAAATAACTAGCAAAGATCCAGCCACATCCCTTCATAAAGAGAAGAATAAAGCTTTGGCATTGAGCTTATTGCAGTTGGAAAGATAGTGTAAGCTAAATCTGGGTAAAGGACCAAAACTCCCTCATAAATTAACAAAGTGCTTTAGTAAGTAGTTATCCCTGTCCAGCCTTTTATTTTTTTACACACCATTTCCTAGGTAACAATTCCTGGCAGAACACAGCACTTGTCCTAAGATTCATGAAAACTTAATGGAGCTTCATTTCAAAAGCACAGAGATAAAAATAGGTGCTGGAAGAACATCTTAACATAGAATGTTTTGTTAAAACCTCCCACGACTCATAAGATGATATCTTACAACATTTATTCTGCCCTTGTTTTCTGTTAGCTCCATCCTGCCACATTATCTGTGAATGAATCTCTTCCATTTTGCTGACCTGATTAGCGACAAATCCAGTTTCAAGTTTCAGGAAATCAAGTAGAAACAACCTGCAGATGACATCCAGGTTTCCGGATAACATCCTGTCAACAGGCCTCTCTTCTCTCAAAATCTTTCCAACTGAACATGATGTTCCTCCACTGCCATCCTGGATAACCCCAGAAAATCATGGGTGACGTAGAACTGGATGAGCATGACTAAATGTTGGCTTCTGTCAGTGAACTGAAAGGAACCAACTGTCAGATCAGGCAAAAATGGATAAAAGAGAGAAAATAAAGAGAATTGTCCGTGGTTACCAAGTTTTTCACTGACAGGAGTGATGGGTCAGACCTCCTGTTATCCGTCTCCCCTCCTGCTCTGTTTTTATGTCTGACATCCTTCACCTAAATTTATGCAAATTTATGTAGACATTGACAGAGGCTTTCCTTCGAGGATGTGAAAAATTTTCAGATTTTACCATCCAACCTTTAATATCATACTATGATAACAGTATAATCATTCAAATCTCACTTACTGTGTACACTGGAGCCTGGAGGGTTGTGTGCTGAAAGATAATTTTCATTGCTCAGAGAAAGGACCACACATTTTTTATAGTGCAGGTATCCTAATACTAAAAAAAAACCCCATATTGCCTCCACTTAGACTAGTTAAGTGTACTGTTTAATTAAATCAGAACCTCTCAGTTTGTATGTTATTTGCAATCTTTTTAAATGAAATCCATTCATGGGATAGTAAGTATTTACAAGATTAAGGCATTTCTGCTTGAAGGTAAAATAAAAAAATCACTCAGAAAAAAAAAAGTATAAAAATTAAATTTTAAATTAATAGTTTAAAAATCTCTAGGGGTTGTAGGCTAAAGATGTTTTAATGCCTGGATCTTCCCAAAGTCATCTGAGTTCTCTTTTGGATCAGCCTAAGAACCTGGGTTTGTCTCTCTGTCACTTTCCTGGAAAGCCAGTTCTATTCTTATGCCATTTCCTGACTTTATTACCAGAAGGTAGGTTAAAAATTTACCTAGATGTGAGCTTTGGAGGGCAATATCAAGAAAGGAAAATCTAATTTTCAGGAATAAAAAAAAAAAAATCCATGACAAAAGCCAGCAGAAAACAATTCCAACTTGACTAATATTTAGCTAACCTAGCTTAAGGACAGTTTGGCAAATAGTCCTCAGACATCATAGTAATATTTCATTTTTTCTTTATATTAAGTGCCAATCTCACAGACTCAGGAAATGCATCCAGGCTAAAACACCATTTCATAGCAAATGTCCTGGAGAATCAGCTGCTGCCTTATTTTAGTTAATAACACATTTATTAGCAGAATTGGGATAATTTAAAGAGATTAATAGATGGGAGTGATGAAAGTTGTTTTCCACTGACCTGATATAAGAACTTGTTCATAGCACCTGGCTGTTCTTTTACAGGTCCCAACCTATAAAACTGATATAATGACACATATCTTCCCTCAGAACATAATTAATGCTTTTACTCTGTCAGGCACTTCATTAGCTTTAAGTCCCTCAGTCCCAGCTCTGGATAGGAAATAAATACTTCCATGGACTCTTGAAGGCATGGGAGACATCAGGCTCTGCTGATCTCCATAAGCTGGAGCTGTATTCTCATTTCCTTTTCTATAGTTCTTTTGTCCTAAATGACAAAAATTAGAATTTGATACTAAGGAAAACAAACAGACATTTAATTAGCCAAATGATGTATTTGTTGTGCCAAAGATTTGCGTCCACCTGTATCTATGTTCCATATTTTTGGTTGCTTATAAGAAAAAGAGAGAGAGAAGGAAAGGGATTGAAATAAGCCTGATGGATTTTTCTCTGTAATATCCATGCCTGACAAGGTTACTTAACAGGATTTTTGCTGTAATGCTCTTCCACCCAACACCAGCTAAAAGCTCATCTTCAGTTTATTAGCCTTTAAAAAATTCTTTCTGTTATCCTGTTTTTTCTCTTCAGGGAATTTATAAATGACAAGAGCAGAGCAGTGAATTCAATAATTTTCGAGCAAAGAAGTGGTGTCTGAGAGGATCTCAGAGTATAAATGTATCCCACTTTTATTTTCATTTTTTAAACATGGGAACAGATGTGAAGGCTGTACAAACATGTGATACTGGGCTTTATACCTCAGTCTGGATCATGTAATTATTAAGGAAAGATTAGATCTTCCCAAAATAGCTGGATAAATGCACATACATGCTGCCTTGCTCTGCCACCAATCAACACCACATTTTGTATTCAGTGTGTTTGTGCTGATCACAGCTTTCAGTCAGGTCAACCTCATCTGCTTTGTTTACTAAACACCACATGTATCACACCATGCCAGTTTTTATTGATTTGAATTTTATGCAATTCCACTGAATGCTACAAAATGCTGTGGCTGAGTCTATCACTTGAGACTGAAGCTGCATATAAACAACAACATTTTTAATAATAAAAAAAAAAAGGATTTAAGTACTACTGTGATGAGGCTGAATGGTCAATGCAGAACAGGCTTTTGTTCTTAGTTGATGCTCTGTGTTATGTGTTGCATCACCAAACTAGACCTGGACAGAATAGAAAAATCATTATCTGATTATCTAAACTCAGTCCAGCATCTTGTAACATTGTCCTGTGTCCTGCTAGCATCCTCTCAGCTGCAGAGAGGAAGAATAAAAAATAAAACTAGAACTTGGGGCTGTTTAGCACAATAGATGTAAAGGGATTCACCTGCAAAGTACTCCCAGTTCAAAGCTTGCAAGTGGTCACTACTCCAGGGATGTGGCTGGAACTGCTTAAAGGTGACCACTTTTATAAAAAGTGAGCTAAACTGAGCTGTTGAAATTCTGTACCTCTCTAGATCTTACAGAGTTCCTAGGTCAGAATGATAGATCTTACACAATGGGAAAAGTTCAGTGTTTAAAAATAGCAGAGGTGTTTGTGAGAAATTTTGTGAAACTCAAGCCAGTCAAAAGAGAAACGTATTCAGGTTATTTCCTTGTTAGATCTGTAATTTGTGTAGGGAAAAAAAAAAAAAAAAAAAAAAAAAAAAAAGGTTGTATTTGTTCAAACACAGAATTTATTACTGTGCTTAGAAACAAATAGCATGGAAACAAAACTCCATTTTTAAGTAAGCATGAGCTACATCATTTCCAATTACTGCTTGGACTGCAGTCAGACATTACTTTCTGAAATCATGCTGAGTTTTACAGTGTTGGCATCCAAAGGCCCAGGTGAACTGCAGTGATGGGGTTGTAGTTAGCAAAAGTCAGGGATCTTTCACTGCTTTCATTTGTGCTTGTATGTCATTGCCTGAGCAGAATTGGCCAAGATCCCTCCACATGAACCCTCCCACACTTATCACCTCTATCGTGACTATAAAAGTATAAGGGTGTCAGTTATGAAGTTCCTCTCAAGTGAGCAACCTACTTGTGTGTCATATTTGGAAAACAGACCCCCAATTAAATTCATTGACCCTAATTGAATTCAAGGGAACTCCAAATTGGATAATTGTGGTGCCAAGTTTAGGATTTAAATCAAAGAAAAACATGCAGCTCTGAAATTAAAATATAAGGAGCTTTCATTGCACCTCTTGTCCAAAGAAGATCAATTTGATTATTTATTTAGAGAAACAAGGTACTGCCAGTCATCAGCTGAAAACACTGGGTAATCACTACCTTGATGTTTTGTTTTCCATTCCATTTAAACCTCACAACCGCTGTGACCAATCCCGATGAAAATCCTTTATGTTTCAAATTGGAAAGACGATGGTTAAAGAAAACCCCACATCTCCCCAGTGGAGCCAGAAAAAAAATCACTATCTCCACAGGTAAAGACAGTACTCACTAAGATGCATTCAGCATTGGGCCCTTAGGTAGCATAATCAGTGCCCTGAGATTTTCTAGAGGCTCTTTTACCTGTATTAACCTCTAAAACAGACCTTCTTTTAAGGTTATTAGACAATTCACCAGCCTATTTCCTTGTCTCATTTGCACCTGCCCTCGTGTTGTGTTGTGTTACAGAACTCAGAGCAAAAATAAAATACAGAACATAGGGAAGGGATTTTTTTTTTTTTTGTGGTGGAGACAGAGAAAAGTGAAATGGTTTTTCTTACAACAAGCATCCCTAAGTTAACTAACAATGAACTTGAGATTGTTTTTCACCCCAAAATGAAATATTTATTTTCAAATTCTGTATTGTATTAACCTTTCCATTTACTTTATATTTTTAAACAAAACTGAATTTTCAAAACAATTTTTTAGAACGCCAACATAAAGTACCACGGAATTTTTAATACACCATTCCCAAAATTTCCTCCTTACTTCTCCACAAGTATTTGGAATTCAGTGCACAAGTATTCTCTTCAGAGAAATAAACTTTTGAAAATATTTACTCATGTGTGTAACTAAACCAGACAGTTTACGCAAAGTCCACACAGTGGAGTAGGAGAAAAATAACATTTCTTCTCTTTTGCATCAAAATATCTGAAGTGTTATTTGCATTATGTACATAGCAACCAAATAATAGGTGAACCAAACCAAATATAATTCAATATTTTACTTGAATAGGTGATAAAGAAGCCAAAAATTCTTTAACTACGTGGTCCACGAACGACTGTGTGAGAGCTCCTTAGAAATACATTCTACCTTTGCTGAGATGTGGCTTAGCTTTGAATTTCTGCTGATTACCACAAATTAGAAGGTATTTGTTCATTCCCAAGAGTTGTTTAGACACCAAATCATGCTGGAAAAAACAGGGCATATTTTCCACCTCTCACCAGGAAAGACTAAGTTTGGCACAAGAAGCGTGGAGAGGAGCAGCAAATGGATATGGACACAGTCATGATAGCTGGGGACAAGTTGAAGGATGCAAGTAGTTGAGAATCACCTGTGATTTTGTCTGGCAGTGACCTGAGCTGCCAGTTATGTGATCCTAGCTTAGGAGATGATTTCATAAAGAAGATTTCATTTTCTGATTATTACCTATTTTTCATTCTGAAATGACTTTACACCATGCTGCTTAGATGGGAAATATATAAAGAATATCTAATTAGAACGATGCTTTGATTTGAAGACAAGTTATTCTGATACTCCAAATGTAGGGGGGAAAAAAGCCCACAGACAAACAAACAAACAAAAAACAACCAAAACCCCACATAACCCCCCCAACAAAACTCCTAAATAATGTTAATTTAATATTTTTTATTTGCCTTTATTTCAACAGATAGTGATTTTGATCTAAAAATAAGATCTTGCAACTATAATGAAGATACTTTTTCTCCCTTTTTTGGATTTGAAGATGAATTCCCAAGAAAAGAATGCTCATGGTCACACTACATCTTATTCTGGCATCCTGAAGACTTCAAAGTTTATATGACTTTTTATTCACTGACTGCTTTTACAGAAATACCCTGACAGTAATTTCAAGAGGCATTTGTGTCAAGCTGGGAGCCAGCAAAGCACTTAAGTGGGTGCACTTAATAAAATGCATCTTCCATTGAAATCACTGTGCCAGCCTGAAAGCTTAAACATAAGAATATGCTTAACTGCTCTGATGAATTACAGCAGATCAGCAGTTTTATTATCACTGGAGTCAGGAGAGGTCCTCAAATTTGTCATTTCTTTCCTCTTTTTAGCACAT
>JAWWLV010000144.1:69280144-69296430 GCA_035041135.1 Platyrinchus mystaceus
GACAGTCACTTAGTTTTAACTTTTAAATAACAATAATAGATTTTTGCAAACAATCCTCCCTTTGGCTGCCTGAGACAGTTATTTCTAGGCCAGCAGTTGCTTTCATGGAGTCACCAGTTGCTCCTTTTTGCAGCAGGTGAGCGATAGGTGATGTGTACCACCTTGAACTCACCACCTACCACCAAACCTCAAACCTGTAGAGCTGGGCTCAGTACAGGTGATGAGTGCAGAATCATTCTGCATCACTGGGATATTACTTATTTTGTAGTAATGCCTTAACACTTTACACTGTATGTTAAGAGTTTCATGCATGTCATACTGCTCTTTGTCCCTCAGTGTTCCCAGGATGAGTGGTTCCAAGCTTTTAAGCGGAGCAAACAGACTGCCTGTCTTCCCAGAGCGCCATGAAGTCATGTGAGCATCAGCCAAAGCACAACTTGATGATGTCCAGACCTTCTTTCACAGAACCACAGAAGGGATTGGGTTGGAAGGGAACTTAAAGACCACCTCATTCCACCCCTGCTGCCATGGGCAGGGACACCTTCCACTAGACCAGGTTTCTCAGAGCTCCATCCAACCTGGCCTTGAATATTTCCAGGGATGGGGCAGCCACAGCTTCTCTGGGCAACCTGTGCCAGGACCTCACTACACTCATAGGGAAGAATTTCTTCCTAATATCCCATCTAAACCTACTTTCAATTTGATTTAATTGAACTGCTCCCTTATCTTAATGCTGTATAAAACTTGAGCCATACTGATGATATCAAGATCATGGAAGACAAAATTCTCTATGAAGTCGGTTATCCAGAAAAGGACTCCCCTTAATCTCAGTCACCAAGGAGTGAAACAGAACTGCCTTTACCTTATTGTCTAATGCCAAAATAGAGGAACAGGATTAATCACCTCCTGGAGTTACATCTCTCCAGTGTCTGGCAAAAGAGTATAGCTGAAACACATAAATCCAGAGGCAGTAGTGGCAAAGTGATTTAGCTGTGAGGCCAGGGCATAAAGAATGTTTAGACATTTAGCTTCTATCAACAAGTTATGCAACCAGGTATATAATTATTTGAGTTTAGAGGCAATTTTTGTGATATTTTTCATGGCAACTAATAAGACTAAAGGTAGAGATGACTAGCTAGAGAGTCATTTGAGTTTTCTGCCTTTTTGTCTTAAAATTCCATGCACTGCACAATATCTTTTATTCCATTACTCTTTTTTTATGGTCAAACATTGAATGCAACTGCTCTAGAGAGATTCTTGCCTTACAATAGATTGAAATTGAAAAACATTAAAGTTTATAGCAATAATTCTTCAAATTATAATTGCCTTTCCATACCAGAGATTTGTTTTTTTGTATGAAGCTATCAAATATTTAATAGCAGACCTTTACATAAAAGCAATTTTATTAAACAAAGCATAAAAATACAGCTGGTTAAATTATTGGCATCGATCCCTTGGAAGTTGGCTAGTAGTGCAATTACTGCTTATTTCTAAGAGAGAAGAATAGAATAACTTTAGGAAATATATTATTTGATATTTTTCAAGATCATATAAATGTAAATGTAAACAAATCATTCCTGAAAAATGACAGTATGTAAAGAACAAAATAGTAGTTTCTAGTTTATGGTTGCACTATTCTGATCTGCTGCATTTGTTCATCCACTCCACAGCAGAGGTTGAACACTGTGCAAGAGAGAGTGACAGGGAGCTTTGGAAGACCTTTTGGTTTACCATCCCAGGCGAAAATGCTCTGCAGCAACTCACCTCTTTGCTCCTGAGTGACAGCAGACCTACATCTTGAAGAAGGAAGCCTCAACATCTAGGAACATCTGCTCTGAAAACCTGATTTGGTGCGAGTTTTTTCAAGTGGGTGAAGGGCACTTCTAAGCAGTGGTGCAGAAATCATCTTGTAGAGTCAAGGATCAGTCAGTAAATTTTCCTTCTGCTTTTAAAAATGCCTGAAGCCTTTTTTTGTATTTCATGTTTCAGATGAAACACATTGGAAAGAAAAATCGGTTGCCAAGTTTGCAGTATCGAAGAGTTTTATATGCTACCCTCGAGTTCACATCTGTGTACTCAGAAAAAAATAAATGAAGAAGGTGATAATGTTAAAGTTAGTTCTTCAATAGAAGCCTGTGACTAAATCCTAGGCTATCAGCATCTGCCAGGAAGCAGATACTTCATTCTGGATGCACTGTGGGAAAAATGCTGAAAGATATATAAATACATCTTTCACTCTGTTTATTCACTGACTTTCTTATCAGACATTTCTCTTTGAATGATGAGGTTTTGCTTTTCCTTCTAATCCTGGGGAAGAGATTGTCCTAATCACATAATAGGAAATGCCTTCTGAGAAGCTTGGAAACGGCTGCCTGGGCTGGACTTTTGGAATGCCAGTATCTGGTGAGAGATGCTTTTCACAGGAAGGGCAAGCTGAACGAGTGGGAGGTTACATGGCACCAAGGTTTGTAAGGCACAGAATACAACACTTGTATGTGTCTGGAGTACCAGTGCCAGCCCTTGGACCAATAACCAGGCTGCTCCAGATCTCTTGTCTCATCAGGAATAACCTGTTTTGCTTCTCTTAATTTATTCACATTGTCAGGGCTGTGAGTAAAAAGTTCAGTATTGGCTTGAGGTTAAAGAAACTAAGGTGGACATGGAAAACTACTGGACATGACACAAGAAATTGCTGGATGTGTCGTACTGAATTATCTTGTGATCATACAAGATGCTGACAGAAGTTGCAGAAGGGGCCATGAGGGATGACTGGATTTCATAGGTGTTTAGAGGGGAGTTGTGTCAAAAAATGGGGAAACTTCATAGATAATGGGAGGACAGTATTTGGGAACTTTTAAGGAGTAAAACCTTATAATAAAATCTAGGTAGTCATATCAGTAATACCATGCAAGGTCAGCTTGCCTAGGTAACTATATCAGAAATACCAGATTTGGATATGGAAGAATCAAAACTCGTAGCAGTGGGGACAAAAAGTAATTAGGACAGGTTCTTTCATAGAATCATAGAATAGTTTGGGTTGGAAGGGACCTTAAAGATCCAACCCCCCTGCCATGGGTGCCCCAACCCTGGCAGTGTTCAGGGCCAGGTTGGATGAGACCTTGATCCGTGTGGTCTAGTGGAAGGCGTCCCTCCCCATGGCAGGAGTGGTTGGGACTATGTGAACTTTAAGGTCCCTTCCAACCCCTTAACATTCTCTGATTCTATGAGCAGGGACACTAGATCAGGCTGCTCAGAGCTCCATCCCATCTGGCCTTGAACAATTCCAGGGATGGGAAATCCACATCTTCATCCACACCTTCTCAGAGCAACATGTTCCAGTGCCTCACCACCCTCACAGCAAAGAACTTTGTACAGTTCATTTGGGAAGAAGTGGGGTGGAGAAAGGAGGTAGAGAAAGGTAGAGAAAAGAAAGCTTGAGAAACATGAAAAAGTAATAATAAGATATGAAATAATATCAATTAGGTGACGCAAGAGTAAACACAAAATGCTGTTCTGATCAGGAGAACCAGGGCAGAATCCTGGCTATTAGAGTATCCAGACAGAGGGAAGAAGCATCCTGGCATCATTGTGTCAGTGATGCCAGCATTTCCTAGCAAGTGCAGTGTGTGGTGTCTGTGTTAAGGCAGCTGCCCTCTGAATCAGGGGCTGTGCTGAGCTCTGCATCTCAAAATGCTTCAACCATTCAACCACTCAGAACTGAGTTTGCTGCATGATAGAAGGAACCACAGATGGGCTAGCTATTAGGCTTTGTGTATTAATAAGTTTCTTTCTCTTCTTGGTTTTATTATTCCAGTGCTTCCTGTTGTTTCATATGATAACACTTCAATATTTATAAGCTATATTGATTGCTTGTATTTTTTCCTGCCATACATCAGAACCCACCACAGCTAGAACATTAATTTACACTATCAAAACAAATACACACATAGAAAAATGAGCTATTAATGAAACCAGCACCTCAGGGTGTATGTGCCTATACTCTGTGTTGTAACATTCATTGTTTAAGTTGCTTGCAATTCTAGTTCTTCTTGTCTGCAATTTTATACATTTTTTTGTTATAAAGCAATAGCAGCAGGGATTCTTCCTGATCCCTTTCGTAGTTCAATGTATTGTGTATTAAAAAAATTAATACAGTGGAGAACTGAAAGTCCTGTGGGGCAGAGAGGGATAACTAAACTTATCCTATTTTAAATTAATTTCAAATATGAAAAGCTTCTAACCTTTCTGTGTCCTTTCTTAAAAAGCCTCAAAAATAGTGAGGTGGTTAGGAAAACAATGGCAAAAAACCCCTTAAAATCAAAAGAGGTGATTAAGAGACTAAAACTTTTGATGATGAGGTTCTGCAAGATGCAGAGTGCACCTTATTGTCTGAGACTTCTGCTCTCTATTCAGGCAAATATTTTTAAATAAATCAACAAGATTTTCAGGGTTTTGGGATACAGGACTTGATTCCAGACTGAGATGTTTGTGTCAGTGCCTGATCTTAGCAGATCCCTGAAAAAAAAAAACATAGAGGAATGACTTTAAAGAAGTTAAGGGCACTGTAGTTTCTTCTCTGCTCCTTTAATCATTCCCCTCGTGCAAACTGAAGACAGACTGAGCCCTCTTGGGATGTTTGTACCTCTTCCCTACACCCTCACCTTCTCACCCTTCTGCTTGGTTTAGCAGCACTGTTCTCTAACAATTACAGCTTTGGCTTCACCATATTCTCACAGCTGAGGTTCATTGCAGCAGTTTTAAGTCCTCAGCTGGAAGTTTACCTTGACATCACCTGCCTGAACAGCTTCCTCTTATTGAGTCAAACTCTTTATGTCTAATGACCTGTCAGATCCACTGAAAGCTGTTATAAGGTCCTGCATGCAGAATACATGAGGTGGGCTGTATTTGGTCAATGCAAGTTTGTAATTAAACAGCAGAATAGTGCAGTTCACTGCCACTGAGCAGCAAATAACTACACACCATCCTGTTATACATTCTGGATAGGTAAGCTTAAATGCTTTCCAGAGGACATATTCAAAAATGAGATTTTAATAGCCAAACTTTTTACCATTGAAATATCTATTTTTCATAAGCCTTGACTTAAAAAGCAAAGTTTCTTAAGTCACTGTTGATTTGTCAGGAGATGACATGCATTTCACTTTGGCAAACAAGCTTCTTGGTTTTAGACATGTGAGTATAGATTTAAAAGGTATAAAGTGACACTAAAAATAAACGTAAAGTAGGGAGCTGACAGCCTTTTCAATCCTGGAATATTATTTTTGCTCTGAAGCACATATCTTGACAAAGCCCTGGATGGGGCCCTGAGCAACCTGATCTAGTGGGTGGCATCCCTGCCCATGGTGGAGTGTTTGGAACTAAATGATCTCTAAGGTCCCTTCCAACTCAAACCATTTTGTGATTCTGTCACAAAACACAACTGCCCTGAGAGAAGGGACTGGATACTTTTAACACCCTCCCACCAGGTGAATGCTCCAAAAACCAGATAAGTCCTGTTGCCCATGGTCCAGATATGATGAAAGCACACTTGGGAATTGGAATATTCACTGTTGTCTTGCCCATTCCCCATTCCTCAATTAATAGGTTTATCAGAAGAAAATAAGGAATGAACAAAGGTCTCCCACTGACAAGTCAATGTTCTGAATAGAAAAGATTCTTCTCTCCACATGTATTTAAAAGGGTAGAGCAAGTTCTGCCCAGCAGTTTTTGAAAGAAAGAGTACCTTTTACATTTTAAATATACCTTGTATTTATCTTTATAGGACTCTCACAGGAAATATGAAACAAGAAGAGATACATACACTTCTACAGTACAGAGTATTATATCTAAATCTCAATGCTTTCAGACATTCATTTCCTATTTTTGGAGCTGTCATTAGGTAGTCTAAGTATTTTTCCATCTACCGTGCTGGGAACATCAGATCCTATTCCTCAGCACCCAATTGTGCTTGTATGGCCCAAATCTCGGGCTTCAGGGATCTCCAGCATCTGGTCTGTCAGGCTGCAATCCATCTCCAAACTGAGAGTTCAGCTGACTCCCTGGAATTCACCACCCTGCTGGGAAGCACAGACAGTCAACAGGAGGCAAAGACAGCCAACATCTTATCTCCACCAGAAGCACATTGGTGTGAATTACTCCTTCCCAGCTGAAAGGTGGCTTGTGCTCATCCTGCTTGAGTTTAGTCCATCTCAGCCTACCAATACAGAAATGACTTTCTAAGGCCATTATTGTCACAGTACATCAAGTCCTAACTGTCACACTTTTTTTTTTAGCCAGCTGGAGAGACAGCATAATCTTTCTAGCCAAAGAGCTAAAGGAGTGAGGAAAAAAGACTAATCTCCCTGCTGAAGAACTACCTTTTTTCCAGACCTACAGAGAATTTTCTGTACTATTCCTACCCTCAATCAGGAGGTCAACATTACCCTGACCCTGTGCATGCTGAGCTGTTCTCCTGCAGATTTAAATAAAACACCCCAAAAGGAAATTCTGAAGTGGAATCACAAGACCACAGGTGATTCTTCTTTTTTAAAGGTAGTATTTAGGTAAGTACTGCAGACTTTAATTGTGGGAAGGTGAAGGTATTATTGCGAGGTTTTGACTTGAAATAGTGTCTATGGATTTAGGTTAACTTCAGTGTCATGCCAGTGAAGGATTGAATATGCTAAAATAGTAAAGAAAAACTCATTTTGCAGAAGAACAAAAAGAGGAGAATAAATTGGGATGCAGTACTGAACTTGTATTTGGAATATGGTTAATTTTTAAAAAATCTGTGCAAATGTGATTGAGCTGCTGTAGAGCAGAAGTCTACCCTTTTGGAAATACAGTTAAGTCATCTTGCTCTGTCCTCTCAGTTGTAAAATTTCCATTTAAGTAAAGCACATCTAGGCAGCACACACAGAGAAATAAAAGTCTATAAGGAATAAGTATGCATAAGAACACTGAATGTCTGCTGCATGCTTTGAAACATGGATTTTGTCCATAAATTGGGAAAGTTAATACAAAATGAGCTCCTGTTTTCAGAAAGAGTTCTATTAATTTTCATTGCTAAACATGACCCTATGTGATAACACATTAGTGATGGCTTTGGACTCGGGGATATTGGTTTTATCCACAGCCATCAGAAAAAAAATCCAGCAGAGGAGGCCAGAGTCCATGAAGCTGTTTAGTAAAAATATAGTCTATTGATTTAGTTAAAATATATGCTACTAACCTCTTGTTATTAATAATCCTATTGGAAGCAAGGGTTCTACTATAAACACTCAGCACTGTGTAAAACAGAAGAGATTATTTTATTGGATGGACTGAGTAGCAATAATGAAGGTATCACAGAATTATTTGATGAGGTTGTTAGCTGACCCTTTTTGAAAATGCCTTGTTTATCTTCTGTTAAAGAGCTTACTTAGGAAAGGTTTTTCCCTCCAGGAACACAAGGTTAAAATTTGCATAATTATTCTTTCTTTTTCAGCAGTTGTAATTATTAATCTTTTATACCTCAGTCATGATAAACAGGGAAAAAAAACAGTAAAGCTGTTTGTAATACAGTGATGAACTATGTCCACTACAGAGAATAGTGTCTGGTATTACATCTGACTCTGGACCTTGTAGGACCCTGAAGTGGTCACGTACAGCTGGATCAACTAACATGCCATAAATCAGAAAAAAAAATGTTCCTTTCAAAAAGATTTTTGATGACAGTCATCACTGCAATTTCTGTCCAGCATGGATTTCTTTCTGGTACACAGTAGCAGTGCTATTGAAAGGGCAGGGTTTGAAACTAAAACCAGTGTCCAAGGATTATTTACCTAACTGTAGCAGAACCAATTAACTAATTGCAGTAGGAAAGCATCGTTTGCTAGAAAAAATGGTTTATCAGAGACAGAAGAAAGGCCAGAACAGGCAAGCAGTGGAAAAAGAGTTTATAATAAACATGAGGAAATGGCGTGTAGAAAAGACAGTGGTTTAATGTGTGTCTTGGAGCAGGGGCAGGAACCTGAAATCTTCAAAATTCCAGAGGAAAAACATTGCAAGCAAACATGGCCAAAGCCTCACTTACTGTCCACTGTTGGCTAAGGAACCCTTTCTGTTTGCAACATGCTATTTAAACATTATTCTCAGAGATTTTTGTCTATAGTTAACAGATTCTTACTGATTTACTTCTGCTAGCAATGTATACTCTCTCCCTTCTAAAACAACCAAACTGTGAATCTCTAGACTGATCCGAGGTGACTCAGTTTTTTTCTAATATGGGCACTACCAAAAGCCCAAATGAATACTTTGCAGTTCATAGTCCAAAGTTAGTATAAGCTCTTTCCTCTTATTTAAGAAGTTGTTCAAGTTTTACAACTATTTAATTCTATATTTGAATCAGAAACCCTTCATTAGGTATTATAAAAAAATAAAATTTATCTGCAGCTGAAAGAGCTGAACCACAAAAATTCAGGACCAAAAATGACATGGGATCTGCAGTAATTAATAGGTACCTAAATCAGAAATTACTGGTTAGGAAGCCCTGTGGCAGAAAACCTTACTAACCTTTCATGTCATGAAATGTGCAGATATAATGAAAGCTGCAGTTCTTGAGCTATGACTTGTCCATCCCAAAACAGGCAGTAGTTGCACAAGTCAGGCTGAAGTGTGCCACTGCTGTTAAACTGGAAAAGTGAGGAGAGTTTGTTGAAAGACAGAAAATAATCATCTGCTTGGGCAAGAAATCTTCTCACTCTCTGTGAAGGGCAGACAGGACTCAGCTGCTAAAAAGGGAAGTTACACACCCCCCCGTCCTTTGGATTTCCTGTTGTTCAGCTCCCCATGAGGATTTTGTTGGTCAGGTTGCATTTCCACAACTCCTAGTTCAGCCAGTTGAAGATCTTCTGGATCTTCAAACGGGATCCAGATCTTCTGGATCCCATTTGAATCATCTACAGGGATGGTAATTGATGGCATCCAATTCTGGGTCCAGAAAAGCCATACTACTACTTTCTTGTCATAGAATCAGAGCTGTTTGAGTTGCTTCTTCTGCAAAGGGACATGGCTTTGTTAGCTTAAGGTTCAGTATCACATTAATGAAGCTTCTGGTGCCATCCTAACTTCTCTACATAATGTCATGTGTGAAAAACCTGTACGCCTATTAAAGCATCCTGGGTTTCATTGTGAGGGCCAGGCATTTGGAAGATCAATGCTCCAATGCACAGATTTTAGGAGCCAAGGTATTTACTGGATTCAGGCCTAAGTAATTGCACCAAAAGTGTAATATTAAACTAGTTTTTCAGCTATTGTATATACTCTTCATTCAAGTGCAAATCCTTACCTTCACTGTACCTGTTTTACAAAAGCAGGGAAAATATCTTATTCAAGCTTTAAGCTAAAATGTAAATTCAAGAACACCACTAAGAGTTCTTCCCAGCCTTAGGACATGTTTGCTGCATAATGAACCACTACTTCTAATACAATATTTCATTTAGAAAACACATAGTCACATTTGTTATCTAAAATTGTTAGATTTTTCATGTAAAATTAAAAACAAAACAAGAAGGGGCTTGACCAAAGTCCTGCAGGAATGACAGAAAAGAATGTTAAAGCACATTTTAAATGAAGCTTTGCGAGATTTGGGTTTCTTCTTCTAATTTAGTTGATATCTGTGCACCAATTTTGCCATGAGAATGCTACAAGTATACATATTAAATATGCTGACTGTAATACTAGCAAAATTATCTGAGCATTGTTCTTAGTTTCAACATTTTTTAAAAGAAACCAATACAGTGTTCATTTATAAAGATGACATGAGTAGTTGTTAAACTGTTAAATAGTTTGAGAAGCATTAATTAGTGGAGCATGCAGAATATTGAACATCTCTAACAAGGAAAATGGAATAAGAGCTTAAATCTCATTGGCACTTTGCTATGTCAGATTGACTAGAACTCTGTCTTGTTTTGTAGCTTAGTTAAAACTAGTTTTATTCAGAACAGGTGAAACCCTGATTCCACTAAACCAGGTGAGTGCACAAGATGTCTGCAATAGGGTTCAGGACTTTACTCCTTTAAACTTCTCAATATCCAGAGGCTTTTAAAAATTGTTGTGTAAAACCATGTATTGCATCTACTGCAAAATGTAATAATTTTCAGGTATGGGAAGCAATCTCCTTTCCCACCTTTTTGACTGCAACCTGGAATTGTCCAGGTGCCTGAAGAGTTGGTTGAAATGTATATTGATTCCTTCACATGTGGAAAAAGGTAAAAAAGCTGCTGCACAGGTCATACCCCAAAGTCTGTAAGACTGTTTTTCAGTACTGCTATGGATCCCATAAGAACCAGAGTTTTATGAAATAAAATTCTAAGTCAGTCCTAACCACAAAAACAAAAACAACAAAAATTAGATACATAATGAAAATAATATCATGGAAGTATAAAATAAACAAGATCTTCTCTTGGCTTTGGCCTGAATAAAGACTCTTGCCTAAATTCAGGCTGGCATATGAAATGTCACTCTTGGGAGTTTGCAGGATGAGGCTCCTTTCGAGGAGTCCATTAACATTAGGATGGACAGAATATGCTTCTGTAGAGGAAATCTGATGGTTCATTCAACTACTATAAAATAAGCATTTTCCACTGACAATTTCATGTTGCCAACAGAGAAATCCAACAGCTTGTAACTGGTATTTTCACAACACAGTAGCACAGACATGATGTATCCAGGGATATCAATCCGTGGAGGAAAGCAAGCTTGTGAAGTTAACTGGGAACTTGAGAACTTGGGAACTTTATTCTAAGGTTCTAATTTAGCATTTTAGAAAGTCAAGTGCAGCTTGGTATTTTAACTTACTCAGTTTCAATAGAATCTCGTTTTATTCTCTACTTTCATGGATCAAGTCACTTTATTCTCTTTTCCTGACCCTTCTCTCTTCTGTTATTAAATACAGGCTTATATTTTGTCTCTAGAGAAAGGAATGATGTCTTGTACATATGTAAAATAGGATTTATAGTTTCTATCTTTTAAAATAAGGAATTCTGATTACAGACAACAAAATCTAGTCACTACAGCAGAAAACTATTTAAAATCTAAGACACATAAATCCTTCCAAAAATTCATGAGCGTAAAGGCCACATCCAAAAGGTCTGAAGTAATAGTTCCTTTTTCCCTGGAGACACCTATAAACATTGCTCTGGATTTCAATAAAAATACTTTAGGTAGCATATCTTGTACCAAACCCTGTGAGACTCCTCGAGAGCCACAAAAGCACATAGGTCCAGACTAACAAAAATGAGCAAATAGGCAGGACAAAAAGCATGATTGGAAACTAATTCCCTGCTAATTTACGTACATTTTTCTATCCTAGTGAAGGATGGCGAAGTGAATGCCTTTCACAAAGGTACTCCCACAGTGAACACGCTTAGAGGACTCTTTCAGGGTTACTGAGGGTATGGTCTCCACCTCACAGGGGGTTTGATGGGGTTTCTCCACCACAGGAACAGGAAAGAGAGTAATTAGAGACATCAGAAATAGTCACTGTGACTGCCTTGTTGTTTTAGCATTGATTAGAGGGTCCTGGGAGAAAATTGCAAGCAAACTCTTAAGTACTGGCTATTCATCATATGACATTTATAAGCAGCTCCATAAAACAGGATACCTAAATGGAGAAAACAAAAATTTTAAATACCCCATGTCAACTAGAAAAGAAATTAGCTGCAAAGATAGTTTCAAGAAGAGGAAGATAATAAACAGTACATTCATATTATTGGTCACAGTTAAGGCAGAACAGTGAGACATCACCAAAATACAATTTTCAGCCTCGTTGTACCACCTCTTGTTTAAGAGTTCATGATCTGAAAGTCACAAGTTCAAAAGGTGTCCCAAAGAATTAAGACTTGGTTGGTCTCGTTTTTACATGACTTGGAAGACATCTAAAGGAAAGGAAGAGCTTTATCAGTCAGGGGCATCCTATCTCTCATCTTTTCTATTGTTGTAGTCTTGGATATAACTACAAGAACCCTTTAGGAAAAAAGAAGGTTTTCTGCCCTTCTCACCTCTTCTTTCTTCAAACAGTTGTGTAGACCTTAAAATATGAATAAAAACCCATGGGGCCAGTTTTTCAAAATGAAGAGTCTGACTTCCACCTCTTGACTTTGCCAAGTCAGAGTTCAACAAGATCCTTCTGAAGGCAAGTGAATCCTGTGCTCACCTGTGGATCGCGTGTGTTGCCACGACCAGAGGCCTGTGCTCAGAGCCCATCTCCCAAGAGGTGCTTTGTTCTGGTTCTTTCACAACTGCAGAAAGTTAAACCTACCTCGTTTAATGTACCATAATTCTTGGTTTCAGCTAAGGAGCCGCGTGTTGCGCTGGCTGATCCGTGCAATAGTCTCTTTCCCTTATCCAGCTTTTGATTTGTGTACAAATAAATGTCATTAATGCCGTTGATTTTACACCAGCACTTGAGAGGAGGATGCATCTTCTGGATAAACTCTTCTGCATCGTCTCTTATAGTGAGATTAAGCCCATATTCATCCTGCTGAAGTTAGTACTGGGGTTCCTCAAACCTTGGAACTTTTGCATACTTAAAATTGGCCACCTGAGCAGGAACTCAGATTGCCGTTGCACAAAACCCATTAACCAAATTAAATTCTCATTATTCCATTGAATTGTGGTTTTAACTAGATGTTGATTTTATGCTACTGCAAATTAATTATTAACTTTAAGAAGTTGAAAATTTAAATACAAATATAGGTTAATCTTAAAGTCCCATCTGCTCAAAAAGTAAGATACTGTTTTTCTTGTACTCGTGCATTAAGATTAAGAATTTGGAACTCAACTTCCTAAATGAAAACAGGAAGATCTATCAAATTTTACACCTCTTCTGAAGAGTCTGTAGATTAATTAAAATTTTGGCTTGAATGGAAGAGCAATTCTTAAAATGCTTGAATGCAAGCATCTTTTCCAGTATTTATTTATTATCTTCTGCAGGTAGGTAGGAACATGCATATGATGGCAACATTTAAGGTGTTATTAAAATAAGAATTACTCTCTCAAGGTCCTGACCTCTGCCACAGAGAAGTCAGCAATTTTTATCTGGGAAGCATGAGTTACCTCAGTTACCTAAATGAAAAATTAATCACTCACAATTAGACTGTTCTCACTCATCAGAATTCCCATATAATTTGAGGGTAATCACAACCCCTGCCTTCTAAGTAACATATGCACAAATATTCATGTCCAAGTCATCCAAGTCCCTCTTCTTTTAAAGCATGTGTCATCTTTTTCCCCATCCTGTTTTATAACACTTAAATGTGATATTATTATACAAATTATACAATGCAAATTGTTATGCATTAGAGATGAAAAATTATATAAGTATTTTATATGTCTTTTATGTATTACAGAAATCATTGCCAAAATGCTAAATGCTACACTCCTAATGATTAAAACTTTCCTAATTCTTCTCCATCTCACATTCTGTTTTCATTTCCAGTAGACTTGCAAGTACTTTCTTTTATTGATTATTACTTTGTCTAAAAAAGAAACTAAAAAACAGGGAAACGAGACAAAAATGTTGCTGCATGCAATGGTTAGTTGATGAGCAGACCATTATTACTCTATTTTCCACTTTTGACTGTTAGTATTTTGGATATGCTTAGTATTTCAATGGAACAGGAGAGAAACTTCTTCTTTTCCGTGACAGACACCTTCCTCTGCTCTGCACAAAGAACTGGCTGATCAATACACCTATTAATTGCCACAATCAGGCTCTGCTTCCTAGGTGAAAAATTCCACAATGGACAATGAAATCCTAGAACAACTCACTAAAGCAGAAAATTTTAAGCTTGACAAATCAGTATTGTGCCTCTCTCAAATGAGGTTCAACCTTAATGTTTATAGAAGATCTGAAAGACCTGAAGGCAACTTATGTTGTGTCAGGAATCTACAGATAGTTGTACATCATTTACCACCCACAGTTCCTGACAAACCTTTATTTATCCTTTAATACCGTATAAATCTTTATCCTTTGTGATAAATTCTGTTAAGTGAAGTGAAGGTTAAAAACATATGACTGATCAGGAACAGAAAGGAGTGACAAGGGGGTATTGATCAAGAATATAGACCCATTATCTGTGAAACTGGTACTTGATCATCTTGGCTGATGAAGGAATTGAAACGTACAGCTTTCTGGAAACCTTAAAAAAACACAGGTTTTCATTAAATCTGAAAATACAGCAGCCAATCTGTAATAGTTCTCTAATTATTTATTTATGTCCACTCTAAGACAAAGAAAAAGAAGTTTACTCCCCTGTTACTGTGTATTCTGGTGAAGTTTCATTGAAGTCAGCAGAGGTATTGGAAGGGTCAGCATAAAATCGCTGCATCTCAGTTATGGAGGTAGTTCTGGGCTGTGGGAAAATGCTGTTTGCAAATCCCTTCAACTTGATTTCTAGCAGCATTAAGAAATTTAGGTTGAGAACTGACATGGACCAGTTTTCTCAGTGGAAAAAGAATTTGAAAGACTCCAGAATCTGATTTTGCAGCTCTCATCACATCAGTATTTCAACAAGCTTCTCAAAGACTGCAAAAACCCAAGTCATTATAGGAGACAACTGTGGGATAGACAAAATATCGAAGTGAACCTATGCAAAAATTAATTTTGTGTGAATTAAGGTGGCCAAATTTTGCTGGCATTTGCACTCTTGACTGAATGTAATATAATACTTGCCCATTCTCAGGGGAAATGGAAATGCTGACATTTGCATTGTCTGCAAATGTAATACAACAAAGCTCATAAATTGATTATGTGTCACTGGAGTCATTACAGACCACACTTCAGCTGAGGCAGAGCCAGAGACTGTCCTAGTTTCTAATTTCTTAACTTTTTCTTCTAAAACTGTACTGTCCTTTTTTAGTTTTTTTTTTTCCTTTTCATTTTCCCAAAAAGATGATTCTTCCTATTTCAATGCCAGTCACCAGGTCAGATATTGTTCACGTTGTTCTTTTTTTAAATCCAACAACTACTAAAAAAGAAAGAGGTTTTTCTATTATTCCAACCTCCTTTTTACCTGATCCAATTCAGTTTCACTTAATGTAGCACTGGCAAGATCCTCATTCCTGTATTAAATTCGTAATTTTCCATAGTGGAACAATTTTACCCTAGGCCTGTAAGTTTGTGCAGCTTCACTGATGCAGGGAGCTTGATCCATGATAATATCAGAGAGCTTGGCAGAATACATCAGATTAGAGGCAAAGTATACAATGGTGAGGATTTGCCCTCATATGGAATCTGCCATCTGAGAGCCTCAAGGTTAACCAACAATTTACGGTCTGTTAGTTCCAGGGACCGGTCTGAGATTCAGGATCAGTTTTGAAATTCACCACAAGGTTTTCCTGGCAAAAAAAAAATGCAGAGGAAAGTGGAGGGAGAGTATGCAAACAAGAGAATTTACTGCTTTTTTGCCAGTAGGTAAGAGAAGTCTCCTGATCAATACAGATAATTCAATACAAGCTCATTTAAAAAATGAACACAATATTAATCAGCCCAAGGTCCTTGCTCTGCTCCTGAAGCCTGTGGCATAAGCCCAATTTTCAATCAGAGTGATTTAGCTCTTCCTTCAAATACATGGTGACAGCAACCTTATTGTTTTTTGGGATCACTGTCTCCTGATGCTTCCCGGAATATTATCCAGATGCCAGAGTGAAAGTGAGAATTTTTTGTCTAATTCCAAGAAACAGATTAAGTGGGATTAGTTAAATATTTTGTAGGCTTGACTTCTTCATTACTGTTCTAATTAAGGACTGCAATAGTCTCCTTGTTTTGTGAGTTAGAATGAGTTAAATCCTTTGATCAATCATGATGGATGGCTTTGTTGTGGAAGTAACTATTGAGAATGCTTTGGGGGATATAGTTACTTTTTTTTTCTCTTCTCTTTTTGAAAATATTACATTTTAATCAAAGTACATGAAATTAAACTTTCATATGAGAGAGTAAATATCTGGGCGCTCAGATTTCAAAAGGAACTTTCATGTTGGTAGATTTACACTTTAATTTTGGTTTCTAAATGTGATTAAAGATGCTCATTCTCACCCAATAACCTGAAATCAAGACTGTATGTCACACTAAGTGTTGGAGATCCTCTCTCACCACCTCCAGCTGCTGAGAATCTCTGCTTTGATCAGAATTACATGCACAACCTTGGCTTTATCCTTATGTCTTCACCTCTCTCTTCCTGTTAGATTTGTCCCACATTGTCTGTATTACCTAATGCCCTACAATATCTGTTGCAATAAAAGTGGAG
>JAWWLV010000144.1:69308517-69335456 GCA_035041135.1 Platyrinchus mystaceus
CCGCCCGGGCCGGAGCCGGCCCGCGGGCCGTAGTTTGAGGACCCCTGGTATAGAGGATGTTTACTAAAGGTCAGTGGCTCCTAGAACATTAATTCGAAGGCAAAAATAGGGTTAAGAAAGTAACAAATTAAATAGCCAACATCAGGGAATGCTTACTCTCAGAGCAATAAACATTTGGGACAGCTTACTTCATGCTTATCTTTTTTTTTACAAATATTTAAGTGTTAAACAAATTCAGAAACATTTACTCCAGGGAGAACTACATATTGGCCTCTATGATGGCTGAGCTCTCCAGGGCCTTTATTCATCTTCTGATAATATTGTTTTCTTATCTGGGTTTCTAAATCACATTTTCAGCCTATCTAATCAAAGAAAACAAATCTCTCACAGATTTAGGTCCCAGTACCTGGTGGCTAAGCAAACAAAATTAATTTCTAGTCATGAAACACATTTTGGTGTGCAACCACAAAATGGTACATTCTGTGCACAGTAATACTATGTAAAAAAAAAGGATGATATTATCTACCCCTAAACTATTGTTTGTTCACTCCCAGCAATATTATTTTTTGAAATTTGAAGTGTGTATGTTTATGATTGAGAAGGTGAAAAATGTAAGTAAATATATGAGAGAATTTGAAACTGCAATAAAAATTAAACTTACATTGCATGAAAAAACATGATTTTCAGTGTTATAACTGCATTAATCAGTAATGAAGAATATTTTAATATTAGCATATTTAATAATTCAGAAGCTTGATAAGGATTAAGGGAAAGTAAATATTGCATGTGTTGTCAAGGGGGCCTGTTCTAAAGTTAGAAAAACAAGCTAAGAGCACAAAGTCATATCTTATGGTATCATAGACCTTACAAATATTATCAGGTCCTTATCTTGTAGGACCGTATCTAAGTGGAAAATCTGCAATTCATATTCTTTTATGAAATTTTTTTTATCCTCTGATCCTTCCATTTTTTCATCTTTGCTTCCTTATTTCTTTGTCTGTAATTCTTGTTTTCCCCATGAACTCTGACAGCTACCATAGAAAACAGAGCTACTGTTTCTGCTTTGCTGCAGGCCTCTGTCAAGGGTATTAAATGGGCTTCACAAGCACTGTGTCACTCTCTCTGTGATGTGGAAATGCAAATAATGTTGGAGTTTAGGGAACATGGCACTGGGTTTTTAAAACAATGACCTATGAACAAGGAATGTCATTCTAGTATATAGGAAACACAGGAATTACAGCAAAACTACTGTACCATGTTATAAATAGGTGCTTTTAAAGGGAGTTACAGCTGACAGAAAGGCTTTCAGATCTCTTCTCTCAGTTGCTTTGTCTCCCAGGATCCCTGAAGAATATATAAATTCAAAACAAAGTCATCTTATTCTTGTTTTGAGAATCAGCCTTTTGGAACATTTTCCCTAACATATCCTGCAGGACCCAATTTAGCATCCAATTCAACTAACAAGAATATAAAACATCTTCTATTCACTGATCTTATTAATGGTCACTAGATCCTTGCACTAAGAGACAATTATACCTGCTGACTTAGGGAAGAGACCACAGCTCATGAATAACATCAGGATGTTAAAAATATGTGTCTCATTCCAGTAAGGCAATGAGGATAGTGTTTCATGGGAAATTAGTGGTTCAGACAGAAAATAAATGAGATTAAATTTAATAGTACATATGAAACATGCACTTGGTAAAGCCTCAGTGTTGAGGTGCAAACTCAGAGATAACAGAAAAGGAGGGGGAACTAGAGACAAAGTGATCACAGAATGCCTGAAGTCTTTGCTGTCCAAAAATTTGAAGACCTGATAGGTGAGATACCTTCATCAGTGACAGGAAAGCACAAATACTGTTCATCCTAGGCATTGGTACTACCTTGTTAGTATTATATACAGTACTAGCTACCTGTATCTAAAAATGTAGGAATGGAGAATGAGTAATCTGGGTAATCATAGGACATAAAAACTTCATTTGGATTCATTCTTTTAAAATAAAGACTGAGAAAGAATAAAGTTGTTAGCAAGTTTTGAAGAAGGAGAATTTGTAAAGCAGAACAGTGTGATGAACTCCAGTACTGTCTATGAAGAGATTTAAAATAGACATTAGGTGAGATCAGAGGGGATTGCAAATACTCTTCCCTCAGAGATAATGAGTGCTGGAAAAAAACCCTCCCAAACTCTCAAACCCTCCCAAAGTTTTAAGTCTATCAGTTCCTCTCGTCTGTATCAACAAAAAGCTTGAACCACTGATCCATTCTTCTGTGTGCTTGTTGCAGGGCAAAATATTTCATAATATTTAATAATATTTCATAAGAAAATTCAGAAACCAATGTCAAGCAGGAAAAGGAAAACCTGTTTAGACTGAGTTTTATGCTGTGTTATCATTGTTTCAATTGTTTGTAAAGTCAGGACCTGTGAATGAACCTGAGCACTAACGTCATGTCCAGGTGTGCATGTGTGACCTGTGCTAGATGGGTAAATTATATTTTTAGGAACTATTAATTCTGGAAAGGAAGTGGCCAATAGCTGTAATGCTTGCAAAGGAAATAATCATTCTAGAAAATCCAGTATCAGCTTTCAGAAATGCCAGTACAGTGTTGTCATGTGTCATTTGAAAGAAGGAATTGCACAGCTTAAGAATGAGGAGTGGAAAAGATTTCTGTTTATTGAAAATTCTTTGAAAAACAGTAATAATAAAACAGGTGTGTCTGGGATGTTTCATTTTTGTTCAGCACGGAATGACTACAAAGCTGTGCAACAATGAGCAACAAAAATCGTTTCATAGGTGACATTGAGTGCAGTTTTGTTATAAACTTGATTTAAAATACCCTCTCCCCCAAGGAAACTAATCCTTTTATAGGACAGGCATCACAACTGGAGTTTCCAAAGCTCATTATCAATGTCTGCAGAGGTAGGGAAGTGCTCTAGGGCAAACCTTTACATTTTCTGAACTCAAAAAGGGGGCTGAACTGTGTTCACAAACCATATTCCTTTGCATGTCTGTGTCGGGTACAAGCAACCATAAATACTAAAACCTGCTCTTAGCTGCTGTTGAGATACATTCTATTTAGAACAAGGCGTGTTACCTCTGTTACCTCCCAGGGATGTGATCTCTAGAGAACATGTACATTTATAGAGCTAAAAGTCTGTCAATCCAAAAACTTGATAGGTTCCTGGATTTCCCTTGCGCAGGTGATCAAATTTTTTTCTTGAAAAGAAGTTTTTAGGTAAAAAGTACGTTTTTAAATGATGAAAAACTTTTGTCTGATCTGTCATGTGTAATGCTGTTTGCTTTGTGGTGAGCCAGCTGTGCATGTTGTGGATGCAATGCCATAGCTTTAATAGATTGGAGTTTTCTTATTTAATTGAAAAGTGAGAGGCAGGCACTGGGAAGTATTCATACCTTAGAAGTAGAGAATTTTGAATTTTGCTTTATTTTAGGGCTTTTCCACACCTATGACTAGGCCATTGAGAAGCACAGACAGCCACAAAGTGACCATATTCCATCACACATAGCTCTGCATTAAGCACTATCCATATCTACAGAGAATCAAAACAGATTTTCCTTAAGGCAGGAAAAGCCCTTCTGAGTATAATTAACTTAATCAAATTGAATTTTTATCTATTTGCTTCCCCAGGATCTGCCCTGTGTGTATTTACTGGCTTCTGTGCCTATATTCTACTTGTTCTGTTTTAAAGTAATATTGTTCACTTAAACTTTGTTACAAATTACAGCCCTTCAGGGGGATTAGTCAGGAGTCTTATGCAATGAACCTGTGAAGAAGTGAAGGGAATATCAGCCAGTGATTAATCACACACAGCTCTCAAAAAGAGGGTTTTGTTTTTTTTTTTCCTTTTATCCACATCTCCTGTGCAGGCTCCAGCCTCCTGAGACAAAGCTGGGTTTATCTGGGGACTGACAATAACAACACACGCTGTGGAGCTGAAGAGAAGATAAGCCAGGACTCTTTAGTAAACTGCTGCCGGCAAAGGGAGTGCCCCGAAGGGCTGGAATTAGCAGTTAACTCTAAGCTGTTTTCTTTAGAAGTACAAAAATAGCCTTTTAAGTTTTCCACCAGAGCAAAATGTTAAATCACTGCACTTAGAAAAGAGAATGTCGTTTCAAAACTGGCAACAGAGAAATGTTTTAGGTCGCTGGGTTGTTCTTTCACACCTACTGCAAGGTTCGTGCCCACAGTTCACTCAGCAAATTTTGGAACAGTTCTAAATTGGTTTCTGGGTTCCTCTAAGCCTTAGCCTTGGCATTCAAAATGACCCAGTGTATATAGGCCAGGTTGGATTGGACCCTGAGCAACCTGGTCTAGTTGGTGGCATCCCTGCCCATGGCAGGGTGTTGGAATGGAATGATCTTTAAGGCCCCTTTCGACCCAAACCATTCTGTGATTCTATGATATACTTTCAGCTTAGCACAGTCTCTTAAAACTAATTGGATAGTTCTGGATAATGTGAAATTCTGCAAGGGATGCTCTAGGGGACTGACTCATTTTAAATTCTCACAGTTTCAGACTACATTCCACTGCTGACAGCCCAGCACACCAGATCTGCTACTCAAACACCCCACCTGCACAACTGAAGGACTTAACTGATGTCTTTTCAGGCAGCATGATGGGTCAGGGGTGAAGAAAGTACGCACCAACCCCAGATGTTAAAGAAGACACATGAACTCTCTTTTTGATGGTGTAGCTAGCACCCACAGTGATCTCCATTGCAGGAACTTTATTTTTATGAAACTGGTGTATCACCAGTGTGTTGGAGTCTGGGCTGATCAGATTCCCAGAGTCTGGAAATTACTTGACACGAGAGGGTACTCACAAAGTCACCCAGCTGCTGCAGCAGAAATAAGGTTAAATGGTCACACAGGATCAGGAATGTGACCATGTACCCCTGAAACAGCAATTCACAGATAAATGCATTCCCTCACAAGGACTGCACCAGCACATAATTGATGATTCCCACTTACAGCAAGTGGGAGATGCTGGGTTTACAACTGTTAATGATCACCATGGAGCTGAGGGTTTCAGCCAAATGGTGAATGTTTAGCAGTGTTCACTTGGAAGCCCACATGAAGATGTCAGCATAGCAGCATCCTTTATTCACAGGAGACACAGAGTTGGCCCAGCTTGCCATTGTAGAGGTTCTACAAAATCACAGAATGGTTTGGGTTTGAAAGGGCTCTAAAAATAATCCAGCTCCACCCCCCTCCTGCCACGGGCTGGCACACCTTCCACTAGACCAGGTTTCTCCAAGACCCATCCAACCTGACCTTAAACACATCCAGGGATGGGGCAGCCACAACATCACAGGGCAACCTGTGCCAGGGCCTCATCTCTCTCACAGTGAAGAATTTCTTACTTACTAAGATCTAATTTAAATCCGTGCTATTTCAGTTTAAAACCAATTATCCTTGTCCTGTCTCTACATGACCTTCTCTAGCCCTGTTGTAGCCCTTTTAAGTACTGGAAGGAGGTTCCCTGGAGCCTTCTGTTCTCAAAGCTGAACACCCTCAGCTCTCTCAGCCTGTCTTCATATACAGCTCACAACATGGACTGGTGCCTGTCCCATTTTTTTATTATACACAAGAACACTATAAGGCCAATTCATATATTTAATTCAGTTAATAAGGGTTGGAGCAGACTAGGCTGTTGTTGTGTAGTATCCCATAGGACACAGAGCTAACATGGAGGATATAGCTAACCACTCAAACTACTGACACAACCACTCAACTTGTACTTCACTCATACCTTCTGCTCTGTACATGACAGTATGTGCTTATTTATGTTGCTTGTTGTCTAGACCATAGAATTAAAGTCCTTTGCAGCAAGCCATTAACAGACTGTCCCCTACACAGACAGAAGTCTGAGAGAGGTTGCAAAATGGAATTCTCTGCCTAGTGTCTTTCTCAGCTTCCCGTGCCAGGCAGGACACTTTGTTAGCAGATGGGATTGGGTCTGGTTCTCACATGCTCTGAAGAAGCAATTGTGCTGCATCCAAGCACATACATGAAAGTTTGGTACCTACACAGGAGCTGTAGGAATGACCAAATTTCAGGTTTACTCTGCTGCAGAATGTAGACAGTGTTTCTTTGGGGGTTTGTGGTTTCTTTTTAGTACAGGGTCTCATTACCATGCCATTCTTGTTCCTTTTTTGGCCTCCTTGGAGTGGAACTGAATAAACTAATTAAAAATGTTCAGGACTCACTACTACTCATTTATAAATTGGGAATGTTCCATTCATTTCTAACACAGGCATGTGCAGAGATTACTTGCTTGTTTTACAAGTGTTATGTAGCATACAATTCCTTTGTTCCAGAAGTTAAGACCTCAGCTACAGACATTTTGCTTTGGATTGAAAACTGGCATACACTCCTTCCTTCAGAAACATAATTCTTTTGGCAAATTGCCCTTTCATACTTCAACAAGTCTTCTTTCTTGAACACGGATTTTTACTCTCTTCTTTTTTCTTTCTTAAAAAGCCCTTTTTTATATTTAATACACTTGAACATATAGTTTGTACCTCATAAAAAGAAAAGCAAGGCCTCTACTTTATTCTTGCTTAATGTATGGTCAAAAGAAAATGATTCTCTTCAGTATTAGTCATTACCAAACAGTACAATGTTTTTTTCTTTCCATCTCTGATTGAAATATGTGTAGATAAAACCTGCAGGTACACATTCATGTTTTATTCCCTCTATGTACATGAATAAAAAAAAAAATAAAGAAAAAGTAACACTTAATAAGAGCCAAAATGTGTATGTCATTGCTGGGCTCTATGCCAGACCGTCTTTATTCACAGAAGACAACATTCTCCAATAAATACATGAGCAGTAAGTAAATTTATTATTGTTGGGGATTCTTTATTACACAGGCTGAACTCATGGTGGTTCAAAGAGCATTTTGGCACTTTTTGAGTCAAAGAAGACTGTATTGGAGAGTTTCTGTACTACACAAAATTGAGTGTTGCTGGTCACCTCTCTACTAAACACCCAGGTTAGATTCATCCCAGGGAAAGACTAAGCTAGTACTGCAACCCTGGGTCATGCACATGTGGTACAGATCACATGTGTAATATCAGAAATATTTGACGTTTTGGAACAGACTGTGCCCTTTTGGGCTCCATGTTTCAGTTCCTAAAATCAGTTTATTTTCAGCAGCAGCAGGTTTTTCTCTCCTCACCAAAATGTTGAGAGGACAAACAAAATCAGGATTCTGGGTACACATCAGTAGTGGTGAGGTGATTCGTGGAGCAGCCTAGGACAGAGGGATACAAATGAGGATATTTCCCTTAGCACAGCAGCCAATTCCTTTGAAGCCTTTATTGCACTTTTGGCAGTGTGATATCACAGAAGCATCCATAAACTGGGGAGCAGAAACACATATCAGGAAAGCAAGTAAAACAAGAAATGGTGTGGCACTGCTTTTCTCTTTCTCTATCAATAAATAATTTTCTGATCAGAGTCCAAAGAATTATAATTACTCTGAGTTACCCAGAAACACTTTGTAAAGGGTGAAGGGAGAAATTGATCCAACCCAAAGTCTTCTAAGTTAGATGTGTAAATCTGAGCTAGTTAGCTGATGTTTTCTTTGTAACCATTGGAAAAACAAATGTAAAGAACCCTCAGAGGGAAATTCACCTGGTGTATGTAAAAAATCCATGTTAGTATGTGTTGGAGCATTAACTGGGAGAACCCTATTTCTAGAGTGCACTCATACATCTGACTTTTAAACAACAATAGAGGTGAATCCTACCCTGAATTAAAGCTTGATATGAAGTTCTCTATGTTATTTTTTCCTCCATCATTTTGCTGCCCAAGTGTATTTACACAACAGAATATACAAATTGCCTTCTTAGACTATGTAGGCTGCTTGACTTGCCAAAAGATGCTGTTTTCATTTTACACAAGGCTATCTGGTAAAATTTGATAATTTTTCATGGGGTGTGAAATTACTCATATAACTCTAGATTTTCCTGCTTTTCAATGTCATTTTTAATCAAATCACCTTTACATATTTATTAGTTTCCTCAGCTGGTTACAGGAATCAGAGAATAGAAATCATTGCAGAACTGGGGGCTCATTTCACCAAACCCTTAGAGGAAGTTCATCCCAATATCATTCTCTTAGTGTCCAAACGATAAATCTCTGTAAAGTAAAGAGACATGGAAAGACAGTCAGACATAGGTCTTTATGTGCAGACATGAAATTTGTGAGAATGTTTAAATATATATCTTTCAATACAGAAATTATTCAGCTTTCATACATCACTCAAAAAAGCTGATGCCTTTCTTAAACTACTTCTTTAATTATCTATTCCTATTTGTTTTACTTCTATTGCAGGCTGTAACTTTCTCTGCTATAGTTTTGCCTCACATAAATTTACTTTCATGCCCAAGAAGATAAGACCATCACGGTAAAACATGCTCAGGGAGACAAATATATGTGTACATATATCATATATCCACCTTCCCATGTGACTGTCTCTAACCAAATAAAACAACTGTTACACAAGGCAGGAAGCTAGGGTTGGATTTAAAGGCAAAGGAGATTTAACACTAAAATAATTCATTAAAACCAAAACCACAACAGCTGTAATCACTAGCAAAACCTGAAGTTCAGTGTTATTTCACTGAAGCATCACACTCCAGTGCCAGACTATTCAAGTAATGAAAGAAACCAATCTACATTGAGCATTACTTAATTAGAGTTGCTGAAAAGTAGTGTTGCAAATGTCTAGAAGCTTTTACATGTTAATTGTGTAGAAAGTTAATGACATGTAAACTGCTTTTCAATTCTTATTTTGTTCTTTATGTTTCAGACTCCTGTCTATCAGCATTCAGAGAGTGACAGAATAGGATTTAAGCAACTAGTGCAGTTTGAGAAACTGTTATAAATGTGTGAAACAGACACAAGGTGAGTTAAAGACATCCAGTGTGCTTGAGGACATGAAGGGCCAAAGAGGACCATTGAAATTACACCAGAAATCAAAGTCACCCCAACATAAGAACTCCTCTCTCCTTTCTTCCTTTGTGAGAAGAACAAGCATAGTACAAAATATCTGTACTTAAAAAAAAAAATCCCAGGGAACCAAGATATCAAACATGGAGATGAGTTTAACCAATTTCTATCTGCTCAACCTACTATTATTGCTCTTGATACCTCAAGGGGGTAAAAAAGAAGGGAAAAAAAAAAAAAAGAAAAAAGAAGGGAAAAAACCTGGAGTTAAAGTGAAGCAATAGCAGTTGAGCATGGAAGGAGTCTGAGTTGAAATAGGTGAGGGAAGTGCCACAGATGCAAGGTAATATTCTGTCAATAACTTTGATAAGGTAAGATGTTGCACTGATCAGAAAGACATGAAATGCCACCAAGATCCCTCCATCTTGCTTGCTTTACTGCTTTGGATACCTTGAATTTCTGGTTCTTCAACATATATAGGTCTACTTTGCAGTAATTACTGACAGGTCTCCTGAATCATAACTCCTCTCTGTAACAGTGGAATTTCAGCTTGCTTTAACCGTGGCTGACCCTGGTTGGAAAAACTAAATGAAAAATAGTCAGATCTAAGGAGCTTGTCAGCAGAAAAACCAGAAAGAGCTGGACAGCCTTTAGCTCAGAACTGTGCTCATAAAGTTACTCCAACACCTAAAATACGGTTTATTAAAATACAAATCAGATGTGAATTTTTAGTGTGAAGAAAAGGGAATGCAATTCACATAAATTCTACCTGTGACATTTGTTTTGCCTAGTTTTAATGTTTAACTGCCAAATGGCATTATTTGAGATTTCAAAGCTGCTATTTCTTTTAGCCTATTATTGAACAGATTGGGAGACTACATTTAGTTCACAAGATGTTTATGAAGGACATGACTTAGGATTTCTACTCAGAATGGCCTTTTGGAATCTGATTAGATCCCTGTGGAACTTGAATTAGTGTATAAAGTCAACTTTTCCTGAACTGGGATTAAAATAAGCTCTTATTTTCTGTTTGAGAAAGCTTCTATTAACAGGCAGTAACAGCTTCAAGAGATAAAAAGGAGCTGTCAGTCTCAAAAAACGTTGGTCTGAAAGGAGGTTAATCTTGCTAAATCCTAGAATGATAGAGATCTTTCATGGATTCCCAGAGTTCAGTATCCATCCAGATAAATAGAAATGACCATTTCAAAATCTCTCAGAATTAGCACCAAATATTCTACAGTTTTAATCCAAAATCCTTTTATTGTTTATTTATTTATGTAGCTGTCTATCTGGTGAGAAGCTAAGCACATTGACATCATGAAACCAGCCAGTAAGATACAAGCCTATTTAAAACAGATGGTTTAATAAAACAAAAAAATGAATTGTGCTTCTGGCACAATTAAAACATACTACTCCTCTGCAAGAAGGGGCAGCTTCAAAGGTTTTCCAGGTTGTGCAGTGAAATCTGCGTTCATTGTGGTCTGTCCATCCTCAGGCTTTTCACCCTCAGCATTTTCCCTACAGCAGTTCCACTATGGAACTCCAGATCCTGGTAGATGCCAGTGTTTTAATCTCAGTGCCAGGTATTTTTCAAATAAGGTGTCAGAGGATTTAAACTCTGCTGGACCCATTGATTTAACATGGCCTTCTTGTCCTGGGAAAGATTTGGAGGCACAGCAAAGAGGATGGGTGTACCAAAGTGTCCCTGCTACCTCAGCAAGTGCTTGGTGACACATGAAAGGTGCAGCATAGGCAACATAGGTGGTTTAACATATTTAAGAGAAAACAAACAAACAAACAAAAAAGTGAATGGATCAGAATGAAAACAAGTATATAAAGGAAATCAAACAAATTCACTGATGGATTTTTTTTTTGTTTGAGTTTTTATAGGCTTTCTGGATTGAAAAATCATGAAGTTGGGATTGGATGTAGAGATTAGAAGGGAAACTAAACAAATCTAACAGGACTGCCAGGATTGTTAATGCCAGGACTCTTACTCCAGGCAGCTCTGCACATCCTTTGGCAACAATCAATTCCATTCGTGAAGTGGAGAGAGAGAGAGAAAAATGAACACTAAAGGACTGAGCCGTTCAGTAATTACCAGCTGAGATTCAATTTATGGACCAGCTGAAAGAAATGAGAGAAGGTCACACCAAATTAAGAGGCCAAAACTCAATGCTCCTGATCTTCTGAACACCTCTGATCTGCTGTGTTGGGATGAAATTCCCTTTTCCTTTACTTAGACCCATTCATTTCAGTGGTATCTGGGATTTCTTTCTTGGAACAGCAGTTCCTAGTGCTGGTGACAAGAACCATAGGTAATGATGAAAGCAGTTTGGCTACAGTTTACAAAACAGTTATACTATTTCCAAGGAGAGTGGAAAGCTACAGATCTGAATCATCTAAATTAACAGGCACTTTGGAACAAAGTTGAAAAAGAGGTTAGCCAAGCCCTTTGCTGCTAGAAAACATGGAGTTTATGGTTGTATATAGCCAGCTGTGTGTGTCTTTAAGCTTTTATTAGGTTGTCTGAAGCCAAGGCTTGATTTGTTGCAAATTTAAATACTAAGAAAGCAGATTTAAGATGAATATAGTATTTTGTAGCATTCCTGTTTACGCTAGACAAAAAGAAAAAAGAAAGGAATAAACTTCTTTAGCTTGCTACAGAAATAACAGAACATTTAGTCTTGGAATGGCAGGGAGTGGGAATGAGAGGGAAGAACAGAAATCAGAGCTGATAGGGAACAGTTGTATGACAATTTACTGCAGAATAGGAAGTACTAAAGTGTGTGACTATTACATGCAAAACATGTGCCACATCTGCTAAATCAGTGTTTCTCTGTGCCTGGTAAATGTGATAACTAACCCCAGGGTTTAGATATTCTATCACTTGGACTTGTTAAAATAAACCATTCCTCCTTAGACTGTTTAAGGACACTACATGGAGAGCCTTGCCAAAGCTGAATCCTGGGTCAAACTTATATTTGTTGTTGCAGATGAATTAGTCTTTTTAATTGCCTTCTCTACCCCCCTTAGCTCATTCTGGTGGCCTTTACTTTAAATTGGAATCTGGAATCTTTCCAAAGACTAATAGAAATTTTGCTGAGAGGACATTGTGAGCACTTGTTTGCTTATCTAAACAATTTCCCGGCTTCCTCCAAATAGGAAGACTCTTAAAAGGAAGGGATTCAAAAGCTGAACACATTTAGACTAGTGAAAGGCAGTTAAGAGGGTATTAAATCACAGTTTACAAGTACTTATGGGGGATTCAAGGCACAAGGCGTTGCATTTTTATATTAAAAAATACATGGAGAATTTAATTTGTCAACTTACCTTCAGTCTGCCTGTGATGAAATACAGGATTAATGTCTGCTCAGGCAGTCAGGAAGGGCAGGCCTGGGAAAGCTGCAGGGCTCATCACTATCATTTTTAAAGCTTTTCAGATATTCATGAAATAAAACCTATAAGTAGATATTTGGATAGATAAAGTAGATAGCAGCAGATAATGAAACCAGAATACACCTTTTGCCAGGGGAGTATTTTGGAGTTTAACACATCTAAGTGAAAAAGAAAACAACTTACCCCAAACTGTTTTACTTTCAGTTTCAGGCCATTGGCACCACATCGAGAAGCAAAATTTGGTGCACTGAGTTTAATGGATTTGAAAAGCATCTGTTGTGTCCCTTTGACAATTAAAGACTGTTTTCACACACCATAAGTAAGTTAACAAACAGATCGTGAATAATTGTTCCTTTAAAGACACAGGGCAGCATTTCAGCAATTCTGTGACACCAGAGTCTAAGTCAAATTTACAAGTGATGAAACAGCTTAAAGGTCTGTAATTACTCACGTGGTCCTAAGATGTTACATAAAACGCCTGCTCAAACATCAAAGCAGTGTTCAGAGTGGTGTGTCCCTCCAGCCTTCCCACCTTCTCTCACGCTTTGCAATCCTGCTGCAGGATGGATTTAAAGCAGTGTGTTTAATAGATGTCTGCTTTTGAACCCATTTATGTGTCTGACCTTCTGAAAATCCTATGGCTTTGAATTCAACTGTGTAATCATATACTGGGTGAAAAAAAAAGTGCTTAATTCTATTCGTTTCAGACCAGCTTATTTGTTTTTCTCTTTCTAAAAGTGAATAATGCAAGAATTTTCTCCTGACCATTCCTCATTCCTCATTCTCTTTCTCCATGCACGTCATGATTTTGTGCATCTCTATCATACTTTCCCTCACTTTTCTCATCTGAAAAGTCTCAAAATACTTGCTGGTTCTTTATAGGGAAGGGTTTTCATGATCTTGCTCTTAAATGTCTTTTTTTTTTTTTCTTTTTTTTCAATTCTATCTTGTTTTTGAGGTGGAGAACTGAGTTTTTATACAGGGACAGTATTCCTTTAAAATTTGCCTTAATGTTTTTCTTGTTTGATTGTCTATTGTTTTTAACAGTGTTGGTCTATTTGCCTTTATAAAAGCTCTTCATCACTGAGTAGAATTTCTGAAGAAATCGGGAACAGTGATTCTTCAATCCTTTCCAGGCTAGAAAAAGCTAATTTAAAGATTGCTTCCCTTTAGGTACAGTGAGAATTTCTCTCCTGTGTGCATTCCTTTGCATTTAAAAATAATTATTTTAGAAGCCACAACAGGTTGTTCATTTTGATTTTTTGTTTGGGGGGAGAGTTGGTGATTGGTTGGGTTTTGGGGTTTTTTTTTGTCTTTTTGAATGATGGGGGTGTGAGAAATAACTTCTGTCTCCAAGATCTTTTAAAACTCTTTTCCACTGTGTCATAGTTAAACACAAGACTATTAGTTCTGTTCCTTTAAATGCATTTTAACAATCTACCTAATTAGTAATTTAGCTTATTAGTCTAATATACAAGTCAGACCTACGTATTCGAAGTCTTGTTAATACCTTTTCAGAGTTACTTTTCTCTCATGTACCTGTCTAAGTTGCTCTTTTTAACCTTTTCTTAATATTCAAAGACTTATTGCAAGACATGGTCTTGCCTCCTACGGATTTGACCTCCTATGGGTTGACTCCTAGGACATGGGTCTAACTGGTTGCACCATAAAAAAAAGGATTTTTCTTCCTGTTTCCCAGGATTCCATGACACACTTTATTTTGCTTCTTCCCTTAATTGCCCTCTCGTTGCTCTGTGAAGTTATAATTACCTTCTCATCCCTGGCTCAGCATCCCTCCTTCACCTGTCATAATCTCCCTCTTTCTGGTTCACACTCTGGAGTTACATCTGTAACCACTGGCTCTGAATAAGAAATATGTGCTGGAGTGTCTTCCTCCCCCAAAGAGATAAGCTAATAATGACAGGCTTGTCATTAAGTGGCAGGACCAGTAGGTGATGGGAAGTTCCCAAGGAACTAAGGGAAGCCAGAAGGCATAGGAGGAGGTTTTAACTCTGCATCAGATGCCCTCGGTACTACCAGAGAAGGCTTTGAGCCTTCCTGCTCTGCCCCTTCTGCTTTCCCTCTATTACAAAGTAGAGCAAATTGAACACACCATGCATTTAGTTAGTCATTTTATATCCACAGTGAACTGGGCTGCCTTCAACAGCATAAGAAATGGAAAGAGGTGTTGTGTTGGTTTTGCTTTTTGCAGCTTCCTTTCCTCTTGGTAGTTACACAAGCTGTACATTTCCAAACTCTGCCATTTTCAGATCTGGGATCCAAGGATCTTTGAAAAAAAAATTGCTCAGAAAAGGACAAGTTTGTTTCTTTCCCAATAATCATAGAATCAATGAATCATGAAATCACAGCATGGTTTGGGTTGGAAGGGACCTCTTTTTTCCAACCTCCCTGCCTGAGGCAGGAACACCTCCCACTTGACCAGGTGCTTAATGTTTTTATTTCTCTGTGTTTTCTCCTGGTGCAGATGGACAGATTTCCCTTCTAGCAAAGCATTCATGATTCCCAACCTCTTCTTTTATAAACATAATTACACTTTAACAGTCTCCTTCGAATGGGTAAAAAGGAGGATATGTTTCATGCTAGCTGGACACTGTTCCCAGCTGGTGGAAGTCCCAGAAATTTTGTTGAAAACATAATTGAAGAGGTAAGAATTATTTGAGTGAACAATGAAGTCTGAACCAGTGCTTCGAAAATAGAAAAAAAAAATCAAGCCCACTATCAGTAAGTTAATAGAATAACCTTTTTCATCTCTTTTCTTACTCCAACAAGGGAGGTTGTCTATGAAACACCTACTACTTTTTTGATATTAATGTGTTCTATTGGATTGCATAGACTCAGTTTTACTCTTTTTAAAATGTAGTCACCAGTTCATTCATTTATTGTAGCATATTGCCTTCTTTTATTTGATATCTGCCAGATTTTGGAATGTTAGGAAAATATCCTCGTGCTGAGTAATATTATATTCCTCTAAGGAAGAAAGTGAATCCCCATATTGTATTGAATAATCAGATCAGCATGAGAAGGGATCAGAATATATCCGGAACTGTAAAGGGCAGCAAAGCTACTGTTTAATCTAGAAATTAAATTGTCCTTCAGCAGCTGAAAAATCTAGGATACATTGTGTTAAACAAGCTCACTTCAAGATTACTTCCTGATCTTTTAAAATATTTTGGTTCTGTTTAATTCTCTGAGTTGAGTTAATGTGGAGATACTATGAGTGATGTCTGGCTGTGGAGACTATTACTATGGAAATGTAAGAGACAAAGTTCATGAGACATGTCAAGAAGGGTTACTTCCTTTCAGTTTCAAAATGAAGACTCCTACTGGGATGAAATATTCATAGGGGTTTATTTTTACTTCCCAATTAAAGACAAGGTTAATTTCCATGTTACTAAATGACAGGGTTACAGTAAACGTGGATCTCATATTTTACAAAAATCAATGAATGCAAAGAACAGCTGCAGGATCTTTCTCTTCAAGGAGAAGCCTGATCCTCCTCAACTGTGCTTATTATTTGTTTCAGTCACTGGGAATTTCAAAGACCCTTTTGCTTTCACTAAGAGTGAGTTTTGATTTGAAGCAGTAGCCTATTTTTCTTTCATGATCACATGAGGTTATCACATTTTAAACTAGATCAGTTATAGTACACACCTGTTAGAGTCAGTGCACTAACAGACAGAACAGCATCACTGAGAGCCACACCAGACTTCATCCACCTTCCCAAGAGACTGAAACAACAAGTTGCAAATAAACTCACGTTTGAATTGACTGATTGGTCCTCTCACTCCAAATTTGATTGATGAGTAAATTAAATTATTTTGGGGGCAAGGTTCAGATGTATTTAAGATAACTTAGAATCAGAAAGGCAAGATAGCTCTGGCACTTGATAAATGAAAACGGGTAACATCCACTATATAGCATATCTGAAGGAATAAATGAATATTAGACTAATTGAAATGAAGAATCAAATGGGTTCATCACTGGTATGGGGGAAAATGAGATGTCAAATCCTGGGTCCTTAAGGGAAATACAAACAGAGAAGAGAAAAGTAAATCATTATACATTTCAAAATATTTTGAAAAATATAACTGAAATTTGGGCAGAGGTTATTAACATTTCCTGCCAAAATCAGGTATTTAAGCATTTTTTTCTCATTCTGGAAATATCTCCTAACATGCGTGGTGCTCATCTCAAATGACACTCCTGTGAAGAGAAAAAAATCTCAATGAAGTATCTCAACATAGTTTAACTGAAAGAAGTTTAATATTGCCCCGATATAGATTTCATTTTCCTATCAAAGCATGGTTTTCTTCCCTGTCTTCATGCTTCCTTTCTTCCTGTCTCTATAAGAATTCTACTATAGGTATCGAATGTGAACCTAAAATATTTTATTTATTTCTTTAAAATATTGCTTAAAGTACTTCCTACAATAAATACATAATGTTTCAAGATGCCCATGCCCTTTTTAATATTTATTTAGTAGTTATTATTTAATATTTTTAATAATGTTTAGGGTTTTTTTTTTCCCAAGGAGTAAACACAGAGAACCCACAACATCATTTCATCTAACTTCCGGGGCCTTGCAAGGAGGAAAAGAGAGTTTCTATCATCAGAAGGACAAATCCCTGAACTGCTGGAGTTTGAAATTCACCATGTTACTCTTCCAAGTGTCATCCTTGCACAAGAGGAAGCAAAGGTGCAGCTGCAGCCTGGCTGCAACATGAAGTAATCCCAGGGCTAAGCAGAAAGGCTGACACTTGAGTTCTGCCTCCCCTTCCTTTCCCCAAATTGATTAATCTTTTCCTCTCTATCCACCTGTCCATCTCTATAACGCTTGTCAGTACTCAATTATCTGCAAAACTTCTATCCTTCTTTCAAGCTTGATGAAATTGGTCAACAGGTCAGATTTTAGTACCCAAGGACAGTCTGGCAAATGAACAGCCAACACAATCATGTCAGCAAAAACTCCTTCAAGCAAGCAAGCAAGCCAGCAGCAGTAAAAAGCTGCTAGCAATAGATTAATGAAAATAAATTTAGTCACCAAAATGGGAGGCTGTGACAAGTCTTCTTGCTGAAGCTGATCCAGTTTTAATGAAGGAATTAAAGATTCATCAGGCTACAGGGAAGGAGGAAAAAGAATCATGACTGTCTAGTGGTTAGGGCACTTGCCTGGCAGAGGAAGGATGTGAGCTGTAATTGCTTGAAAGGCATCAGTACTCAGAAGATAAGTGATGGGAGTTGCTCTCACCATATACTTTTCATACCTGGTGGGTTGCAGCATCCATCTGTGATGTGTAGTTTGTCCCTACTGGCGAGGAGAAAACTAGATATTAACTTTTTGAATGCTTAGTAAAGTTTTCCTCATGTAACTGTTGTTGCTGGAGCAGAGCCTGCTTGTGCTTGAGGTTCTGTGTGTTGGGCATCCTCCTAGCCTATCTCCTGGATCAGTCCAGGGGAGGTAAGAGGAGGGAGAGAGAGCTATCCCATCTTCAACACCTGCCAACTCAGGTGGCACATCAAGCTGGGCATTTGGCAGGACGTGGATGCTAGATGAAGCAAACCCCCTAAAAACTTTTGCTTGAGCATCTGCCTGTGTAATAAGCCTTCAACAGGGAAAAGAGTGTGACCCTCTGATCCCCTTTTATCAAGGGCAACAGTTTTGCAAGGGGATGGCATTTCACAGGGAAAACGATGTCAGCTTGCAAATCTGTTTCATTACCAACACGACTGTGAGCTGCTGGAATAGAGCAGCCCAGCTTTGATCTGCAAGAAGCTGGCTAGAAACACTGGCTGCTCATCTCATTTTAATTTTGCAAAATTACAGCAGGTAACTCCAATTTCACACCCTGCTTCCCTCACAGCATCTCTTCTCAGTGAAGGTCACAGCCTGCTCTGGATGCACAGACTGGATTTTCCCCCCAGCTTTGCCATCAGCAGCAAAAGCAAGATGGTTTCTGTGAAAAGTCTGTCTGTCCTGTATTCATGTGTGTGACTGGGTTTTGTAAGGTGTCCAGTCTAGCTTTAAATTACCTGGCTTAAATGTCCAAAATATTACAGACAGTGTATTGTACAGCTGAGGTTATAAAACTATCTTGCAACCCTTGACTTGCATTCAGGTGCTGAAATGTGCTGAGCTCCTTTTAGGTCCACGGCCATCACTACCAGAATTTGTTCTAAAGGTCTAGCAGAGGTTTGTAGCTGGATTCCCTTGGCTGTACCAAAATCAGAGGCCCATTATTTGTGCAAAGTCCAGCTCTACATTGCACAAATTCCCTGAAGTTACCCTGTCATGACTTTTATCCTGTTTTTCACCTTGTTAACCCACCATCTGGTGTCAGTGCTTTTTATTACCACTAGAAGCAAGAAGGTGGTCACATCTTGAGGATGGGACAAACAACTTTCTAGACCTAATGGACTTTATTGATCAGGTATATGAGTCAATAGCCTGGAAATTGGTATCTACCACTATTTTAGGTTCTGTGGGGCATCCCACCTAGTTGCTGCTTCACCTGCTGCTCAGCAATGGCAATAGGCCAGGATGTACTTTTAACTACAATTATATTAATTATTCAAATTTAACTACTTACCACAACAGTTTTCTTAAAAGACTTTCACTGATAGAATTCCCTGCCTAACTCTCAAGGTCCCTAGCAGGAAGACAAGCCAATAAATTCTGAGGCAATAATTGAAAACAGCCACCATAACAGCCAATTCAATTATATTTGCTATGAGGATGAAAGATTCAGTTCATTGGATCAGTGGGTGAATTTTTCCAAGTCCTTTTTGTGGTTTCAAGGTGCACATAGAGAGCAATATTTGCTGCTAATATTTTACAAACAAACCAGAGTGGGCAGATGAGCAGTCAGAGCTGTCCCTAGCATTTATTTGCCACAGGTGGCAGAATGTTCAGCTCAGTAAAGGAAAAGGGGATCTTCTTAGGAAACCTTTAACTTGGGCATAGTTACTTTCAGGTGGTAAACATCCTCAGTGTGATGAGGGAGGGAATAGTGAATTTAGAGGAAAGCAGGGTCATGAACTATAAGTGAGGGTTATTTGATGTAACAGAGGCTAAAGTGAGGTAATTACTATTATTGCTGTGAACACAAGAATGTTTTTCCCCATAAAAGCAATACTTGTAAACTTACTCTTTGTGAGTGCTGAATTTATAATCTCAAAGAAGGAATCTCCAGGAAAATTACAAAGGGATGTAGAATAAGACTTGATCTTAGAGTGCACAGATGAGATGCATTCAAACATCTACAAGAGGATGTGGTTATCATCCTTGAATTATTCACAGTAACATCATCTGTGGGTAGGAACAGGCATCCTTCTATTAAAAAAAGATCTCACTGGGAATTACTCTGAAGAGATTTCTATGAAGTGCTCATGTAAAAAGTGTTTTAATAATATGATGGGGGGAGCTGAAGTATTTGGATCATGAAGAGAAAATGAGGAAACTGGGCTTGTTAAGCCCAAAGGAAAGAAAAGATGTAGGGGGATCTCTGAGCAGTTGAGTCAGTGAGAAGACACAATCAGACCCATCACAGTAGTGTAGGGTGGGTGGAAAAGGGAAAACAGGCATAAACTGCAACAAGAGAGATTCAGACCAGATATAAAGTTTTTTCACTGTGTGGACAATCACATAGAAGTGCAGGCTGCCCAAGGAGCTTTTGCAACTTCCACCTTCCAAAGTTTTCTGTCCTGACTAAATGAGGGCCTAAGAAACTTGGTCTGACCTCAGAGCTGACCCCACTTTGATCAGGATGTTGAATTAGACACCTTTGAGGTCCTCTCCATCATAAATTACTTCATGGTCCATGATTATTTGTCAAACCCAAAATTTATGTTGTTTGTGTTAGTTCCTCCTCCAGGCAGATTGCCTACCAATTTTCCAGAACATGCTTCCAAATTTGAAAAATGGCTGGTGAAGCTAATGTGAAAATAAAAATCACACACGGCGTGAAACATGACAGACAAAGGACATCCTCAGGGTCAAGAGGAAACATTTTGATATGACAAAAACATTTGCGCCCAACCCAACAGAAAAATAGTGTTCTTTCAGTGATTAAAAATTAATATGAACGTAACACTATTGATTTTTTTTTGCAGCGTTGCATAATAGATTTTTTAATAATATATGACACAAAAAGAGGAAAAAAGAATGAAAAAGGATTAAAACCCAAACTGTATAATTTCTAAGTAAAACCTTCAGTGATATTACTAAGTAACATCTTTTTCATTTTTGCAATAAATTTTGGAAATATGTTCTTATACGGAACTAAAACATTTGCTGACATTTTCTGCAAGTAGGTGATTTAGCATTTCAAACATATCTAAGAAGTACATATGGAAGAAAAAATTTTTTCTTAGTTGAATGATGTGTTCGGAAACCGTGTTTGACTCAGATTGTTGCACCTCTCAGTGAGTTGCCAGCTGCATATTATTAACTGCTTCTTTACCAAAAGAATCCATCACCCTATATATACATCAAACAAACAAACAAAAAATTGATATAGGACTTCCATTCTCTTTGACAGTTGTGATTAAACATAAAATAAAACTCCCAATGAAATATTGAAGAATATTTATTTTGTTTAAAATAATCCTTAAATCCAATATATTTTCAGATCTTTCAGGAAAAGTTTCCTTCTGGTATATATCCAGCCTGTGACATTTTTTTAATACCCTATTGAATAATACTTGCTGTAATTTACAAAACATCTCTGGAACGGTTGAATACACTGGGCAAGGAAATGTTCTTATACTTCTTTCAGAAGTGAGTCAACTATTTTTAGTTTAATGGAACCATAATTCGCTTGTTTTATGAGAAAGCATTTGGTTCCAAACATTTGATTAAATATTCATTTTTAAAATAAATTTTAATGATATTGTTTATATTTGGAAAAATTTATTAAATTTCCACCTCTCAGTTTACATTTTCTTGCTTATACTCTGTTGTTGTTGAAAACATTTTAATTTTTAATTTTTTTAAATCCAATCAGGAATGGTTCTGGATATCTGAGGGTCCTGCAGGTATCTTAATCTACCTGGCTTGAAATCAATGATTGCATTTATTCACAACTGCTGAAAACATTCCACTTTAACCATAAACTTATTCTAACACCCTCTGCTTTAACAGTGAAATTAGCAGCTTGTGCATTCTGTACTAAATGAAGAATGAAAGACAATCCTGCCTGGAAAGGGGAAAATGGTGAATTCTTCCTACAGCCACCTGAAATACAGCTGACATTTCACAATAATTAACAGGGAGCGACTCTTCACGGGAAAGATAATTACCTCCTGAAAAAACAACGTGAGGATTTCTGCCAATAACAACAAAAGGGAAGGGAATGAATTCCACAACAGGAGTTCTTACAATATCCTCCAGTGGAAAAATTAAAATCAGCTGGACAGTGAAAAAAAGATGTCTGTTTCCCTTTTATCTTGATCATGAAGACAGGATTGACTACACTTAGATTTTTCTCAAGGAACACCTAGAAGGTCGATAATGTGGTGAAGATGCATCCTGAAGCAGTTTTTCAGTGCAACATCCACACATTTTCATTTCTTAGGAACTGAATCTATGGCATAAAATCAAAAATTACAAAAGTGGAGCCAGCTGAAGATTTAGGAGGTTTTTACACTCAAGCTTCTAATCATTGTGATACAGTTTCTTGTGTTCTTGATAGTCTTGGATAAGACATTTATTGTTCTATTTATAGACAACTTGAACTGGTGTAACATTATTGAATAAAATATTTCTCTTCACTCCTCATACTAAACTGATAAAGAGTCAGATATCTGATGGGATTTTGCAGAAAATAATTCATTAATCTAGGAAAAATGGCCACTGATTAGGTAAATTTCAGCAAAAAACAAAAACAAAAACAAAAAACCTAAAGTTCACCCTTTTTTATTTATTTTTCCTGAAGGACACCCTGGAGTAGGATTCAGCTGCTCCCTAAAAATGCAGAGCAAGATCGAACAACTGTTAGGAAGAGGCATCAAGCAGAAACAGTACACATAGCTGACAGTGTGGTTAGGGTATAATTAATCATGCTTAATTTTTTTGATGGAAAAAAGAGCATAAAATGGTCTTTGAGACTGGTACAGGATTGTTAATAGCTGCAAATAACCAATATCTTGATTTTACATCCCCATGAAGCTCATGCAGACATCAGTATTATACATACTGGGCAGTATTTTAATAAAGAAAAAAAAATTAAAAAAACCAAGTCTGGAAACTAAACCAAAAGTATTAGTTATATTTTTAGCATGGAAATCAGAACACCCAATTCCAGGTTGCTCTTCACCTTTGTTATTTGTTCACTTTGGACAAGAAAGATCAATGCAAACATTTCCACTACTACTTTAGGAACACAGTTGTTCTAAGCAACATCGTTAGAGAAAAGCAAGGGTAAGCACATCAATATTACCATTTTTCATTGGGGTCCAGGAATCAAAGCTCTGACTTTCATGAATCTCTGGTGATAACAATGTGAAAAACTGCAGGACCTGACCAGTTCTCTGCTCTCCACACAGGTAGATCGATTTTACCTGAATATTAAATTTCTGGGCATTTTCAGGCTTAGGAGCCCCATTCAAATGTATTTTTTTTAATAAAAAATAATTCACCTTTATATCTGTTGGTTACATGGTCCTTTATGTCATGAAACTGTGTACTTTGTGTGTAGTATGAAGATGGATGATGATAAGTGCTTGATGATAAGGGTTGCAAAGATCAATCTGCAGGTCAGATCGCAGAAAAGGAACTGTGATGGTCCTTCATTCTGCATTTCATTGGTGTCTTGTGGATTCTTAATGTAGGAATGGATTAAATGGAAAATAAACACTTATGCAAACATTTAAACAATTAGATTTCATCAGAAACATTCCTAGGCATTCAGGAACCAATTTAAAAGAGTTTTCACAGCCTATTCAGCAAACTGTTTTCCCCTTCAAAACAGGATAGGTACATTCAACCTGACTGAGTGAACTCTGGGCATTTCCTTCATGCCAAATTCCTCATGGGAATTACTCCTGAAAAATGTCAGTTTAAAGAGATTGAATTAATTCCAGGGAAGATCTTGACAATGCCAGGGAAGAGTGTCACAAGGTGTATTTGAATTTGCTGCAATGGGTTGGGGATCACAATCACCAGACAGTGACTGTAAGACAGATCTCCTGTGAGGTTCGTTTGCCTTCTCTCTCTGGGCTGAAAACTCTCCAAGGCAGGATGGATGAAAACACTTCCTCTGCTAAACATTTATTTAGAGATTATTGCTATTGGTCTCTAATCTCAGCTGAGTCTCAGTGCCTGTGACTGAATAGGTTGCCAGTCACATAAAGCTACATATGAAACAGTACAGTGAAGGTTTTGTAATACACTGAACTCAATGCATATTCAGCACATTTTCCACTTATGTGACTGAAAGTTACATCCAGAAACATATTATTATTTTATTTTATTTTATATTTGCCTTAAGAGATTTGCTATATTTTTACTGAAGTACAAGTGTTTTGTTAGATGATATAATATTTTTTTTAATGTCTGAAAAAAGTTTAAGCCTTGAACGTGGCTTTTCTTTCATATACATACATTATTCTTTTGTCTACAATCAGTTCTTAGGGGACTGACATTTTTAAATTCAGCATGCAACAACCTGGCTCCTTAATACTAGCATAAAGACTTCTTTTACATAAAAATAAGGACTTAAATTCTGCTGTCAGATATGCTGATGGAAGTCTGTTGACATCAGTGGGATGGCACCAGAAGGATCTGGCACTGCTTCTGTTCCCTGAATTCTACAGCCCCTAGGAGAGTGCAGCTCTTTTTAAGATGAGGATGGCTTTCTCTGTCATATTCAATAACTCACATGATTTGAACTTAAATGAACAGCATGTAGGCAATTTACTGTAGATGCTTAGACTACTGGAAAGAACCCTCTGGCACAAAAGTTTCTTTTGCTGTACATTTTCTTAGCAGTCTGCAGTCTGGAGGAGAATTTTTGTTGGTGATTTTTTTTTGCCAGCTACACATGGGCACAAAGGTTCCTTATTGGGTCAACACAATAAATGACTTTTTGCTGCCTTTGTATTCCTATTTCATGACTGTGGAAACTTCCAGTCCAGACAAAGAGCTGGACAAAGAACTAAAAAATTCTCTTTTTTTTTTTTTTTTTTTTTTTTGGCACTGAAAACACCCTAAACAGTATTTCCCCCATTTTTACAATAAGCAATACAAATAAAAATACTCATAGTGATGTTGTATATACATTTGCAAAGGGTTGTGTGGACTGATAGTTGCAACCTTTCCTTAATTGTGGTCCTTCAATGTGTCTTCTGCTTGATCTCATTTATGTCAGTCTCCAATAATTTTGCACAGGTACTGTAACATTTCTGCCTTTCCAGACTTTGTTTGGCCCTATGACATGAGAAGCAGAGATCCACTAGAAATTTAGAAGTTGTAGTGCTGTGCTGGTCCACAGCAGTAGGGAAACCCTGGAGAATTGGCAATAATATTTAAAATTTATCTTCTTCCAACTACTTCTTCAAGTCCAAGGCAAGCAATCCAATTTCCAGCCTGACAAAGGACGTACTGGGAGTTTCAGCACAGAAAATGGGGACCAATTACTCAGGCAGCCTTTTATTACTCAATTTGTGGCAGTGTGGAAAAGCCCCATTTGCCAGCCAGACCCCTGCTGTGCTTGGACTTTTTTTTCCTTATGAATAACAAACTAAAGACTGGGACAAGTGAACTGCTAACCTAATTGCATGTGGAATAGCTGCCCCCAGAATTAACAAGAGATAGTCCACCCATCAAACTAGCACATTTTAGGAGACTGCAATTCCTACTGTAAGGAATTGTCTTTATAACTGCACCTTAAGAACTTGTCTGCCTGTGTTTCAGGTTGATAACCCAAATGCCATTCAAAACCTAACAGCTTTAGCTTAATACTCTGTCTAAATTTAATATATAAATAGGCTAAGAAACTCTTCGCCACAAAGTATTGTGGCTGGTAATTGCTTACAATAAATTACATAAAACCCCCACCAACAGGAAAAATTTAATGGAAGAAAAATCCATCAGAGGATGTCTTTAAAACATAGACTGCTGCAAAACAGAATGTTTTGAGGAAGTGTCTCTGCACATTTACTTTTCTTCTTACACCTGCCTTCAGGTGTCTGCTGCTGGCCATTTCGTGAGATTGTGTTAAACAGACTGATGCAATATCAAAGAATCATTTAGGTTGTAAAAGACCTCCAAGATCATCAAGTCCAACCTTTGACTGAACACCACCTTGTGAGACAGACCATAACACTGTCATGTCCAGTGATCTCTTGAACACCTCCAGGGATGGTTATTCCACCACCTCCCTGGGCAGTCTGTTCCAATGCTTGAGAACCCTTTCCATGAAGAAATTCTTCCTGATGTCCAACCTGAACCTCCTCTGGTAGAAGAATATAGAAGGTGTCATAGTGTCACCAAAAAAATGAGCTCTGAACTGGACCCCCTGAAAGGTCTGAAAGCAGCTTTATACGACACTAATATTTGATCAAAGAAGCTCTGTGTCCCTGATGCCAAAGGAATCAGTTGGACACCAGTGCAGTGTCCCAGCAGCACTCTGAACCCAAGGGAAAGGGGAGGTCTCTCTGCATGATGCTCCCCAGTGCTCCTGGGTATGTATGTAGCTCACAAACTCCCTGGTATGAGGACCTGCCCCTCCCAGCTTCCAGACCAGAAGGGATTTTCAAATGACTGAAACAGAGCAAAGGCAAAAGACCATATACATGTCACTAGAAACAGGCCTAAATGAGAGAAAACCAACTCTACAGATTCTTTCAGGACCCTCTTTTTAACTCACATCCATGTATTTCTTGTAACAGATGGTCTAATCTGTGCATGGTTCAGGATTATATTTGTTCTGGGTACTTCATTTAGTTATGCTATACCAAACTACAATGCTTCCAACTGCTTAGAAATTAAACAGGCAGAATAAGCTTGTGTGCACTGTGCACTACCCCTGCACTTTTCTAACCTTTTCATCTTAAAGTCTCCAAAATAGACTTTTTTCTTTCCTTATAAAGAAACTGCCACCATATCCGTTACTGTTATGGATGACTTCTCTTTAAAAACAAATTGAGTCCAAGAGTTCAAGCTAGAAAATTGTATTTTGGCTGAATGGGAGAGTCTCATTCTTTAGAGGCAGAACATTAAGACAGCAATTGTCTAGGGGATGTATCTGTAAAAGACATATTGATTTTTAATAAATATAATGTACTAGGAAGTTTGTAATAGCAAAGACACACACAACACAGTGCAGGACTTCTGGTCTTTCTAAATACATTCATATATATCTACTGATATATATGTATATGTTTATAAACCAGTAAGAGCACTTTGCACAAAGCAAAAAATGGCATGACAAATATGCATACCCACAGAAATATATATATAAAAATATATATAAGTGGCCAGTCTTCGCGAACGAAGATCTGGGAAAGGTGTTCCCACCTTTCAAGCCTGCGCAATGGATTTTTTAG